>PVJC01038159.1:0-16878 GCA_004026665.1 Murina feae | reverse complement strand
TGTGTGTGTCAGGGGGGGGGTGGGGAAGGGGTGGAGATGACATATCCGGGAGGGAGCAACTTATTTCACAGACACAGCCTGATGCTGCATTAGCCCCGTGACCTAAGTGTGTGCCTCAAGGACTGGTGACCAGTCAAAACGGTGGCTCCCAGAGCCTCCCATAGATCTTATCAATCTTATTTAAAAAGGGGGTTTTGAGCTCTGCTGACTTCATTCCCTTGGGTTTCCCAGCAGGGGCAGATGTCCGGGCCCTTCCTGACTCTCTGTGTCATCGCCCAAAGCCTGTGGTCTTGCCGCCCGAAGAAGGCTGTGGCCAGCCGGGGAGAGAGACCAAGGTGCGGCGAAGGGGCCCTGCCAGCACAAACAGGCCTAGCAGGCCGGGGCCCTATCTGTCAGAACCACTCAGGCCCACGGAAGCTTTCAGGCTTGGCTATTTTTAAATACCCTGTTCACAGGCTCAAAGAAAACAGCGATGGAGACAGCTAGGCGGGCTACAAAGGAAACTGATTCAGGAAGAGAAACCTCAAACGCTTGAGGGATCTGGAAACAGTCGCCCACTACTCCCTGCAAGGAGATAAGTTCTTTGCGGACATATTCCCAACCAGCAGGAGGGTGTGGACATTCCCTGGGGACTAAACCCCAAAGGCGTGGTTCCGCTTTGCACGATTTCCTACACCATTTTGTCAGACAGAGAGCCCTGAGTGTCCTTCTTCCTACCCCCTTCTCCTCGCAGGGGCAGGAGAAGCTCTGAGGAAAGACAACTTTCCAAAGGGCACCTGGAGTCCCAAGTTAAGTCTCCGGAGACTCACCTCCAGGTGTGCTGGCAGGCACCCGAGCGGGGGCGAGGGCCCACCCACTGCCCTGCGAGCCTCCCTGGCAGGGGTGCCCTGTTTGGGGCATCGTAGGACAATACTTCTCAACCCTGCCCCACCTGCTCGGCTTTCAGCATTCCAAGAGGGGAAGGACCTTCTCCAGGGGACTGCAGGTTTACAGAAGGATTGGAAGAGCCAGGGAAGTGTCTGCTAGAAGAGAGGACTCACAGAACTCACCTAAAACCACCTGGATTTCAGCAAACTCAGCAGGCGCCTTTGGAGCTTCCTGCACCAACTACCAGGGTGATGCTCCAGACACCTCGACATCCTGTCTGCACCTCTGCCGCCACTGCTGCTGGGAAGTGACGCTTTCACACGCTGTCCCAGACTGAATTGTGTCCCCTCAAAATTCGTATCTAGAAGCCCTACCCTCTCCCCACACCACATACTTCAGAATGTGACTTTAGAGTAAGGTGACCAGATTTTAACACTGGTAAAGCGGGACACCATTGACCGCTTGGCCGCCAAAAACCGTATATTCCCTTCCCGTTCTCCCGCCATTCCCTAGCTTGTCGTGCATTCTTTCCAAAAATCGGGACTTTTTTAAAACACTACAGGACGCAGGACAAATTCTTAAAAATCAGGACTATCTGGTCACCTTACTTTAGAGGTCGGTCCTTTAAAGAGGTAATGAAGGTAAAATGAAGGCATGTGTGTGAGCCCTAATCTAGTATGACCGAAGTCCTTCAAAGAAGAGATTAGGACATAGACACACACAGAGGGAAGACCAAATGAAGACCCAGGGAGAAGACAGCCTTGAGAAAAACCAACCCTGCTGACACCCTGGTCTCGGACTTCCAGCCTCCAGAACTGTGAGGAAATGCATCTGTTATGGAAGCCACTAGTGTGGGGGACTCTGTGTGGCAGCCTGAGCAGACTAGCCTCCCTCTTCCTCCAGCCCTGGCTCTGAAAGCATCCTCCTGGAAGTGACTCATGTCACTTCTGCTTGAGTTTCTTTGGCGAAAGCAAGTCACCGAACCTCCAGGGGTGAGCACGTGCCCAGGAGCAGAGGAGAACGGGAATGTTTATGAACAGTTTACTAATTATCACCCACCATTCTGCCCCACCTCACCCAGGCAGCCTGCAAAACCCATAGACCTGTAGCCCTCGGGACAGCTTGGCCAGTGGACTCTGATAGGCACCTGGGAGTGTCCAGGCTGATGCAGTGGCATATGAGAAGGCAAGAGAAGTACTCATAGTTTTAATTTCTGCTTTTAATTTGCTTTAAATGTGCATAATGTGCCGGTACAGTAATATATCATATGGCATGCAAATGTGTTGGGAGGATATGCACAAACCTCTCCACTGAGGGAGAGCAACATGAAATGCGTGGAGACCTGATCTTTGCCTGCAGAGCCACAGGCTGAACTTGGCCTTGCTGCTAGACCCAAGGCTGAGCCAGACCAGGAGATGGCTGCTTCTTCTAAGGCGCAGGCCCGGCCCCAGCCAAATGTCTCCTCTGTGGCCACCAGAGGTCTCCCACCATGGTTTAGTCTTTTAATAAAAGGTGTAGCATTCCTGCCAGCTGCCCTGGCTCTGCAACCCCCAACCTCAGAGCAGAAACCAGAAGGTGGGAGAGGAGGAAGAGGGAAGAAGGATGAGAGGAGAAGGGGAGGAAGCCAAGAAAGAAAGAAGGTGCGGGAAAGAGCAAAAGGATCCGAGTTGGCGCCAAATCAGAGAACATAAAATAGCTTTCCCTTCCTGCACTGTGTCCCCAACTATTTTTTATAATGTCCTGGTCAGTTCTTAAAACAAGACCCAGAAGTTGCAGTTTCTGACTTTGAGACTCAGGGGAGCGGGGAGAAGATCCAAGGCCAGGCAGCCACAGGACTGCCAGCCACCCCACAGCCCCTGAGAGCCCACCCCCAGCTGGAGCCAAGCCTGTGGGCCTCAGTGCCTGCTCTCCTTCTGCCCAGCCCTTGGCAGGCCGCCTCCTGCAGGGGGGCCCTTCTGGGAATGGCCAGAGCTCAGGCTACAGAAGGAGGGGCGCATGGAAACCCTGAAAGAATCAAGGGGCTGGATGCAGGGAGGGAGGAGGTCCCCACTGACTTGCTTCCTATGGGAGACAAAGGGACACAAAATGTTATCTCCTCTATCCCACTCAGCTTAAAGTTGTGTTCTCTCTCTCTCTCTCTCCCTCTCTCTATCTCTCTCTCTCTCTCAGACTGAATGAACCATCATAAAAATGTTACAGGGCACCCCAGGAGGTGGAACTGGATTTTCTAAGAGCAACTTTTGTTAAAAGTTTCTAGCCATTTCTATTTCTAGCCAAGGAGACAGTGAGTCTCCCTGGGAAAAACTGCCTGAGTGATCCTTTTCAGGAAAGTGGATAAAGGCAAGTCAGCAACTATTCTCCTGGGGGAGGATGAGCCAGGATTGCTGCCACTGACAAAGACTGCCCTCCTGACGGCTAGGCCGGGGTGGGCAAATTGGGGCCAGGCCAAGAAGCCTTCATGAAGAAAGAGATCTCGACTCCTTTCCAGAGTCAAAGCTATTAAAGCATCTCAAAAGCACCTCTAATTCCAGACGGACCACCTGACTCCTTCCCGGGGAGGATGGTTGATGGATGCAATCACAGACCTGCGGGACTATATTGCTGGGAGCTCGGCTGAGAGGAGGTGATGGCCTCCACTTCAAGGGGCAAAGCAGAGTGTAAAGTGCAGCCAGGGGCAGTGGGGGCATCTCAGGGAAGAAGGCAGAGAGACAGGCTTGCCATGG
This sequence comes from Murina feae, assembly GCA_004026665.1. NCBI lineage: Eukaryota > Metazoa > Chordata > Mammalia > Chiroptera > Vespertilionidae > Murina > Murina feae. The sequence goes on along the minus strand of PVJC01038159.1, from coordinate 13,288 downwards.
CAAAATGTGGCTCAGAATTATGTCAGTGAAAATATTAAAGGAGCCATGAGCTTATATTGACCCCAAGCTGCTGAGGTGTGGCACGTCATATGCTCTCAGGGTCAGAGGGCTTTATCAATCAGATTTTTTTCTATGACAAAGAAGCAGGTCTGAGAACGTCACTCTCCAAGTTGGTGCAGAGCTGAGAACACCCATGGCCTCCTTACTGCTCCTCCCAGCTCCTCCCAACACCCTCTCTTCCTGCAGCCCTTCGACCTCCACATTCTCCTCTCCAGAACCATGCAGAGACAAGGCCTGAGGAAACATATCTGTGAAGTTCCCCCTGTAAACAAGTGGTTTTGTCAGACTTGTTAGAACCCATTGTGTTTAGGAAATCCTAAGGTGCCCCCTGCAGGAGAAACAGAGAAATCTCTTCACATGTAGATTTTTGTCAAATTCTGTATCAACACCAATAATTCACACCTTGATATTCTTGATATTTGCATTTTCTTGGCATTTCCAATTGTCACCATTTTTCATATTTGTTGAAAATTTCAGAATTCATATGCTATTCTCACCGCTCAAAAACAAAATCTCCAGCCCTAGCTGGTTTGGCTCAATGGATAGAGTGTCGGCCTGCAGACTGAAGGGTCCCAGGTTTGATTCCGGTCAAGGGTATGTACGTTGGTTGCGGGCACATCCGCAGTAGAAGGTGTGCAGGAGGCAGCTGATCGTTGTTTCTCTCTCATCGATGTTTCTAACTCTCTATTCCTCTCCCTTCCTCTCTGTAAAAAATCAATAAAATATATTTTAAAAAAATATTTTTTAAAAAACACACAAAAAACCAAAATCTCCGGTTGGAATATTCTGCCATAATTTAATTTAATTCTACCCATACTTTTTACTACCTAGCACATGCCAAGCACTGTGCCCACTCTAGGAAAGCAGGATGACGAGACAATGAGGTTATACACAATGCTTGTGTTTCATTCATGCCATCCAAACGGAAATCATGTTTTATGTCAGTTCTGGAATGCAATTCTTTATAAAGAAAATAAAATAGTCATTAACCTGAAAATAGTGGGATATGTTTTTTAGTCTATTGTTTAATTTGGTGCTTTTCTTCTCATTATTAAAAGCTACAATTGAATGGACAGAAACCAGGGGGATGAGGGTATAAGTGTGTGTCGGGGGGAGATGGGTGAAGGGCAATGAAGGGGATAAGGACAAATATGTAATACCTTAATCAATAAAGAAAAAAATTATATAAAAAGTAATAAAAGCTACAATTGGTGTAGCCATTTCCCCCCATTACAATTAAAAAGCAAGAAACACATCTCTCTATCACCTGTTCTTTCACACGAAAATGCCTGGGCTATTCCAGAATTCCCTTCATTGGTTACGCTCAGTTTCAAAGCCCTCACAGTCCTCCTCAGCCTGCAGGTAAAGCCTGGCTTTCTCTTCCAGAAGGACAACTTTCTAAGACGGTGGCTCCCATAATTCAATTTGTCTCTTCCATCTCCACGTGGTCCATCTGTGTCTGTCTTTCCCGGGGTCCTCTCTTCTTGTGTTTATTGTGACTCCATGATTAGACTGGAAGTTTCCCCTTTAAAGACCTAGGACCGAACTCAGTACCCAGAGCAGTCAGGGCCCTCCATACATGTGGGCAGGATGAGTAGCCTCAGAACCATCTTAAGTCTTAGCCACCTCAGGTGTTTGCAGAAAGCGACTCCTCGGGTCTTGGGGAAGGATGGCACTGCTCCACAGTTCGGATCGAGCAGATCAGAATCGGGCATTCTAGAGCTGGGCAGTCCATGGCCTGAGTCTCTGGTATTGCTCCTCCTAATGGTCCATGCATACGGCAAGTCACCTGCAAATAAATCCTGGCCCAGCCCTAAGTAGTTTGGCTCAGTGGATAGAGTGTCGGCCTGTGGACTGAAAGGTCCCAGGTTCAATTCCGGTCAAGGGCATGTACCTTGGTTGCAGGCACATCCCCAGTGGGAGGTGTGTAAGAGGCAGCTGATCAATGTTTCTCTCTCATGGATGTTTCTAACTTTTTCTCCCTTCCTCGCTATAAAAAAGTCTATAAAATATTTTTTAAAAAACAAAAAACTTGGCCCATCCTGGCATGGCTGACCTCAAAGTGTCCTTGGCATGAAAACATCACACCTAGATCTCAAGAAAAAAAGTTAGACGCAGAAAAGAAAACATTAGAGATAGCAGATGGAAAGAAAGTCCTGGGGATACCAAGTCCTAGAGAGGAACCTGTGATGTGAGAGGGGAACCAAGTGAGTTTATGCTAATCTCTCCTTTCTCTATTTGAAAAATCCCCAGATCAGTTTAGGAAATTAAACAATTTACCAAATAACTACTGAATACTGCTATATAGCCCACAAGTCAAAGAAGAAGTAAAAAAAAAAAAAGGAAATTATAAAATATTTTAAGCCCATTGAAATAGATCTATGATATACCCAAATTGATGATATTCCAGTTAATGCAATGATTAGAGAAAATTTTGCTTTAAATATTTATATTAAAAAGGAAGAAAAATATAAAATGAATTCTCTAATCTTCTACCTTAAAAACTTAGTATCCTGTCTGCTGTTACCTGTAGGTTTGGTTGACTTTTTCTCTGAACCAATGGCCAGCTGTGCCTACACACAGTTATGATCAGCATCTGTGAGCCATCTTGGATTGTATGATCATGACCAGACATCTTCACTTGTGTTTCTCATGTAATCCTCACAACCGCTCTTGACTTAGATATTTTGTCCATTACTACAGTAAAGGAGACTGAGGTACAGAGAGATCAGTGATGTTCCCAAGATCACATAGCAAATAACAGACCCAGGATTCAAGTCCAAGTGCAAGGAATTTTGCTTTCCAAATTCGTCCACTCCTTATCCTCTTGTCCCTGGGAAAAGGAACTTGGTTATTATTAAATGAATTAGAATCACCATGAGCAGTAACTATCACTGACAGAACAATAGCAGATCTAAGAAGCAGAACTGTAGTGTAACATTTACTTTCTTGCTCAAACCATTCTACATGTGTCTCTCAAAGGATGGAGTGATTGTACCTATTTGTTGTGGTTGACTATGCTAACTTATTTGTGTTTCAACTCAACAAATATTTTTCAGATGAGGCACTGTTAGAAGCTTGGAGTTCAGAAATGAATGAGGCACAGTCCTTGCCTTCCAGGAACTCAAAAACTAGTGTGAAACCCTGTTTGGATCCTGTGTGTGGCCCTACTACCAACTGTGACTTCCTACTAAAATCTCATCAGATCACTCCTGGTGACTCACGGAATGGTGCATGGTAGAGGCGCCTTGTCTAGATTTTCTGTTTTCTGAGCAGCACAGTGGTGTTTCCCAAAGTCAAACAGAGGCAGCTCTGATAAGCACAAGGACACTGGGAGTCACACTAGGAAAGAGTAATTTAAACCAGGCCCAGCCTTCAGAATCCGGAACACAGTGCTGTTCCTTATAGGGCCATAAATCTGGAGCTTGACATCCCCAAGCTACCTGAGAACTGGTTGTGTTATTTTAGAGTTTAGGGTTGTTTCAACATAACCGCCAAATCTAATAAGTCAAGCGAGCACAGTCCCAAGTCTCCTTCTGTCTTTCCTTACAAATTGTAAAAGCCTCTTTCATATATATATAATTGATTTTTTACAGCAGGAAGGGAGAGGGATAGAGAGTTAGAAACATTGATGAGAGAGAACATCGATCAGTTGCCTCTTGCACACCTCCCACTGGGGATGTGCCCGCAACCAAGGTACATGCCCTTGACCAGAATCGAACCTGGGACCTTTCAGTCTGCAGGCCGACACTCTATCCACTGAGCCAAACCGGTTATGGTGTAAAAGCCTCTTTCACATGGTATCACAGGTACCTCAAATCGCACACAGTTCTCTGGGAGAGGGAGCGGCGCAGGGAGGGGCAGCTCTGTGATAAGCACCGTGCCCTTCATCAGTTCCCGGCCTATGGAGGGCAGGGGAAGGAATGCAGAGGCTGCTATTCCTTTTCCAAGATGACAGGCTCATGCACCAGGAAGTAGGAACATGGACAGAATGGACACCCCTTGGGTTTGTGTGTCCCAATCCCTTCTCAAGTTTGGACATACTCATGTGTCATTCTCTCACACATTCATGTGAAAAATCAAAGTGAACTCCACCCAAACTTTTTCATGTCATAACATGTAAAATTTATACTGTCATTTATACTGATTCTTCATGTCCTCAGATACATGAGGCTCCCTAGAGGTGCACCCTTGCACACAGGGTAATCTTTGTCTGCCATCTCCCAATCAGTTCAGCCAACACCAACCCCTAAAACGCTTTCTGTAGTTGTGTCAGCCAGCCTGACGCTGGGGTGCCCTCTGGTGGCAGAGATTTGTATAACTTTTAAACACCAAAATTATTCAATTTTTAAAAAATTACTCTGTACCTGATTATGTCTTCCTCTATGGTGTAAGGTCCATGAAAGACAAAATATTTGGGGGGGAAACCCAAGATGGCGGAGGCATAGATAAACACCTAAAATTGCTGCCTCGCACAACCATTTCAAAACCACAATGAAAAGAAAAAACGGACACCACCCAGACCCACAGGAAGGCTGGCTGAGTGGAAATTCTACAACTAGAAAGAGACCGAGACTCAGGAGATGCGGAAGTAAAGTGCAGAGGTACGGAGGTGCACGCGTGCGTGGAAAGAGCTCACGGAAAGGGCTGGCAACTGAGGACACAGTTGTCTTTTTCAATCCAGAGGGAGTCACAAGCTCCCCACAGCTCTGAACTCCAGTTCCAGGCAAGTTTTTAGGGATCCAGACTCATACGGGGAGAAGCTGGACTGTCTAGCACTGGGAGGAACTCCAGAGCAGCTTTCTTTGGGCAGTGCTGGTGCCGAGGGACACTGAAACGTGGTGCCTCTTAGGGTTGGGCTAAGAATCAGCCATAGCTGTCCACCCTGTTGATTCCCCAAGACCACGTCCCACCCAAGCTGCTCGCAGAGGCTTTTGCATATAAAAGGCTGGGTAGCCTCAGGCAGAAGCCAAAATAGCACCTCCTTAGAGATCCAAGAGCTGTGTACCCAGTGGTCAGAGCGGGACCACCCAGATTACAATTCTTCAGATCCATAAGGGACACACTCAGGGAGCAGACTCAGTGAGCACCAAGTCCCACTGAAGCAAGTCTTGCCCCATAAGGGTGTCTCCAGCAAAGAAGTTCTCCCACCATAGACACAGCTGATTCTCAGCCAAGTGGCCTGGAGATCAATTCCTTTCAGTGATACCAACAATAATCAAAGCTTAGCTACAACAAGACTGTGCACAAAGCCTACAAAGTGGTGCACCAATAGTGTCCACCTCAGGTAATTGGGAAAGCTGAGCCACTCGGCCCATAGGACATCTAGCATAGAAAGCTGCTCTATCAACGCAGGGAAACAGACAAAATGCAGAGACAGAGAAACAGGTCACAAATGACAGAAATGGAGGAAAGCAAATGACTGGAGATAGAGTTCAAAACCACAGTTATAAGGTTTTTCAAGAATTTTCTAGAGACTGCCAATACATTTAGTGAGACCCTCAAGGATATGAAAAAGGACCAGCTAGAAATTAAGCATACACTGACTGAAATAAAGTATAATATACAGTGATCCAACAGCAGATTACAGGGTAGCAAGAATCAAGTCAAAGATTTGAAATATGAAGAAGCAAAAAACACCCAACTGGAAAAGCAAAAAAAAAGAATCCAAAAATATGAAGATAGTGTAAGGAGCCTCTGGGACAACTTCAAGCATACCAATATCAGACTTATAGGGGCGTGAGAAGAAGAGAGAGAGCAAGGTATTGAAAACCTATTTGAAGAAATAATGACAGCCCTAACTGGTTTGGCTCGCTGGATAGAGCATCGGCCTGCAAACTGAAAGGTCCCAAGTTCAATTCCGGTCAAGGGCATGTACCTTGGTTGCAGGCACATCCCCAGTAGAGGGTGTGCAGGAGGCAACTGATTAATGTTTTTCTCTCATTGATATTTCTAACTCTCTATCCCTTTCCCTTCCTCTCTGTAAAAAATCAATCTACACTAATAAAAGAGAAACATGCAAATTGGTGTCACTCTGCTACGCCCACCAGCCAATCAGGATGAGTATGCAAATTAACCCAACAAAGACAACCGTTACTTTGCATATGCCAGTGCAGAGCGAAGACTGAAGATGACTGAGGACTGCAGACAACTAAAGACTGAAGAGGCTTGGCTTCTCCACTACAGCTGGAGTGAAACCAAGCCTCACTGCTGCGGCCGGACCAAAGGCCGGGGTCTTGGGTGGCGGAGGAAAGCCATGCCAGCAGCCAGGGGAAGGAAGGTCTGTTGTGCGAATCTTCGTGCAACAGGCCTCTAGTAAAAATATATTTAAAAAAGAAAAGAAAAGAAAAGAAATAATGACAGAAAACTTCCCCTACCTGGTGAAAGAAATAGACTTACAAATCCAGGAAGCACAGAGAATCCCAAATAAAATGAATCCAAGGAGGAGCACATCAAGACACATCATAATTAAAATGCCAAGGGCAAAAGACAAAAAGAGAATCTTAAAAGCAGCAAGAGAAAAGCAGTCAGTTACCTACAAGGGAGCACCCATATGACTATCAGCTGATTTCTCAACAGAATCTTTGCAGGCCAGAAGAGAGTGGCAAGAAATATTCAAAGTGATGAATAGCAAGAACCCTACAACCAAGATTACTTTACCCAGCAAAGCTATCATTCAGAATTGAAGGTCAGGTAAAGAGCTTCACAGACAAGAAAAAGCTAAAGGAGTTCATCACCACGCAACCAGTATTATATGAAATGCTGACAGGTATTCTTTGAGAAGAAGAAAAAGAAGAAGAAGAAGAAGAAGAAGAAGAAGAAGAAGAAGAAGAAGAAGAAGAAGAAGAAGAAGAAGAAATAAAGATAAAAATTATGAACAACAAATACATGTCTATCAGCAAGTGAACCTAAAAATCAAGTGAATAAAGAATCTGATAAACAGAATAAACTGGTGAATAGAATGAACTCAAGGGCATAGAAAGGGAGTGGACTGACAATTCTCAGGGGGAAAGGGGTGTTGGAGGTGCGGGAAGAGACTGGACAAAAATCGTACACCTATGGATGAGGACAGTGGGAGGGTAAGGGCAGAGGGTGGGGTGGGAACTGAGAGGAGGGGAGCTATAGGGGGGGAAAGAGGAACAACTGTGATAATATGAACAATAAAGATTTTTTTTAAAAAAGACGGGATCTTTATCTTTTTCGTTCTCTGCAGTATCCCTAGCAGTTAAAACAGCGCCTAGCACACTGTAGGTGTCGGAAAAACATTTGTTGAATGAATAACTGAAACGAGTGAGCTCCCCTGCTCCACAGTACTAATTATTAGGAAAATGAAAGTCGAATGATGATGAGCTACCCCCTCACACCCACTAGGATGTCTATCATAGATAAGCAGAGAATAGCAAGTGTTGGAGAGGATGTAGAGAACCTGAAATTCGTGCGTTGCTGATAGGAATGTAAATGGTATAGATGCCATGGAAAACAGTATGGCAGTTCCTCAAAAAATTAAAAACAGGACTAACATGTGATCCAGAAATCCCACTTCTGGGTTTATAGCTAGAAGAGTTGAAAGTAGGGACTCAGATATTTGTACACCTATGTTCACAGGAGTGCTTTTTCCAATAGCCAAAAGGTAGAAGTAGCCCAAGTGGCCATTGAAGATACAGATAAACAAAATGTGACCCATTCATAGAAATGAATATAATTCAGCCTTAAAAAGGGGAGGAAATTCGGACATCAGCTACAACATAGATGAAACTTGAGGACACTATGCTAAGTGAAATAGCAAAGTGCAAAAAGACAAATACTGTAATTTCACTTATGAGGTTCCTGGAGTAGTCAGAGTCATAGAGACATAAATTAGAATGGCGGTTGCCGGGGGCTGGGAGGAGGGAGAAATGGGGAGTTAGTCTCTGGGGCTGGGGTTTCAGTCTTAAAAGATCAAAGAAAGCTAGTAAATGGATGGTGGTGATGGCTGCACAAAAAATTGAATGTGCCTAACAACCCTAAACTATACACTTAAAATGGTTAAGATGATAAGTTTTATGTGTGTTTTACCATCTTTTTTTAAATGGAGGAGGGGGAAACGGGACAGGACGGGAAGCAAGGTGCAAACCAGTATGTGCAATAGGGATTTGCTAGGATGTGCATTTTTAAAGTCCTAGAAAGAAGCATAAGAAACTAGGACTAAAGTTGACTTGGGAAGGTGTGGGAACTGAGCAGATGGAGGGTGCGGGCAGGTGTGACACTTGTCACATACCCTTTGAAAGTTCTAATTCTATATCAACAGGTCTCAGAAACTCCCAGCTGCTGATGGAAAAGCAGAAATGTCCTCATTCAAAGGTTACATGCTGGTCATGTGACCTCCTCAGAACAATGACTTTCTGCCGGGGGTTCACCTTGACCTACCATTTAGCTCTTATCTCACTTGAAACCTAGCATGAACCCTCAGGCCAACCAGCAGAGCATTTGCCTCTGGAGACAGTCCCACTTCCAGCCCGGCTCCCTGAGAGCAGGGGCACTGAGTGGGGCAGTCCTACCATCTGCCATGGAGGGTCTTTCATTCCGTGACCCTGCACTGCCCAGATCCCAGACCTGCTTCCCAAGCTCTTTGCTTAAGAGTAAGATTCAGGGGCATCATCTCACAAGCCCCTCCGAGCCCCTCACAAGCACGTCACTAACTTAGCATCTGGTAGAGCAGTGTTTGTAGAAAGCGGTCAAGTGCACACAGATGGGCTGGGATCTTGTTAATTCTGACTCAGCAGGTCCTGGACGGGGCCTGAGAGTCTGCCTTCCTAACAAACTTCATCACATCACCTCTTCCTCCGGACAAAATAAGGGCAGCTCTTTGCAAAGGTGTTTTGTGTTTGTTTTTCATATAAATGCTATTCCTGCAGGCCCGGCTGAGAAAGAGACCAATCACAGTATTTACTTGCCACTCCCCATATTTCTCAACTAATTGTCCTTCTCCTGAGGGTCTGGGTTGGTTCTTTTGGGGAGTGTGGCTTCTGCCTCTGGCTGGTCCCAGTGTCTCCCACTCTTTGCAGCTGTGTCCTATGGAGGAGGTGATCATATGTGTGCCACCTGCTGAAGCGCAGGAGATGGCAATTGACACTGAGGCAGTGCGGGTGCCCTGAGGTCCCCAGGGTGGAGGGTGTCAGTGTCGCTGCACACCTGTGTGGCCAGTGGAGAGTCTTAACATCCCTCCTTCAGGACACATGTTTCCCACACATTCTAGTGATGCTGTCTGTCCTTATGGCAGGGACAGATGACAGCAGCCAAAATCATCAGAATAGCCTGGGGCCACTGTGAACAGACAAGGGTTACTGGACGGAGTCCAGCATCATTAGGGATGTAAGGTGACCTGGAGGTGGATTTGAATTCTGAGCTGGGTTCCCAAGTCGACCCCATGTCACCAAGAGAGTGCCCTGCATGCTTTTGCCCCCTCTAGGGTTGTGGCCTCTGACAGGGAATCGTGAGCTGGCTCTCACTCTCTCCCTTTCTGCCTGACTGTGCATCACTCTGGCCCCTGTGTTCCCTGACTGGAGGCCCAGGAGAATGCTCTCTCTGTCAGTGCAACTTACCATGAGATGTGACACAGCAGCAGGTGAAGTGTCTGCTCGGGTCCCTGCAGCCCGTTTCTAATCCACTGCACGCAGACCAGGGCCTGTGAACGCCAAGCTGAGAACCTGCCCACCTGTTCTGCTCACAGGCACATGTGCAGCCAGAGTCCTCAGCCAAAGCGGCAAACTGCTTTAGGGTTCAGAGGTGGGGTCCCACTCATCTCCACGCCCTGGGACTCTGCCTATTCCATCTGACCCCCGGGAAACTGAATCACATCCATTGCACCTGCCCCCTCTAGTGCAAGCTGGTGCCACCACCCATGTCAACCTGGTTATTTGGTCTCATTTGCCAAGAACAATCAGTGTGGCCTCCTTTTCTCCTCTTGTGAAATCAGTTTCACAGGGAATGAGAAGCCAGGGCCTCTCAGGGCTCTAAGATCCTTGGTATGTTTTTGCCATAAATCAGTCCCGTGGTAATTTGCCCATCCACCTGATGTGCTTCCCAGAATGCATAGCTTACACATCAGTCAGATGCCTTTCTAGCCTGAACCATATGCAGGCCTTGCTTCTCTCCTCCCACGGTGCATGGTAGGAACCCTGGCATGGAATCCTCGCAGCTCTCCATAGTGTGACATGGAGCTTGCCCGGAGCCCAAGGCCTCCGTGGCCCTGACATCACACAGGATTCCTGAGCCTGCAAAGGCTCAGCTGATGGCCGTCTCATCCTCGCCCCTGCACAATCCAGGAACGTTTGCCAACCATGGGTTCCTAGCTTCTTGCCAGAGTGCTGGCGCTGCATTCCTACACATGGCTCTGGTTTCTGGAAACACAAGACCCTGCAAGGGTTCCTGCTGGTGAGACCAAATGTCCGTGACGCCAATGATGGATTTAACTCGACAACAGAACCCAGAGAGCCCTAGACAGGGAAGAGATGCTGCCCTTGGATCCACTGTCCCAAATGACCGCTGCAAGGCCTTGGAGAAAGGGTGAGGAGGAGAGGAGTGAAAGGGGCCTATGGAGATGAAGGCCCCAAACACCTGCTAAACACACGTGGCACTCAATCCCCCTGTTCCCCCCACCCTCCAGGAACTGCCGCCAGCTTCACAGCCCCTGGCAGTGTTGACTCTGGCGAGAGGGGAGGATGCTATCAGCTCACAAGGTCTGAGCAAGGGCAGAGCAGCTGATAAGCTAAGTGGGGCCTGGGCATTGCTCCAGGCACAGCACACTGCCCGCCCGTCTGCTTCCCTGTCTGATCACAGCTGGGGCTATGGAGCACTGCCCAGCTCCGGGAGAAGCCAGCCCATGCCCCCAAACATGAGCTGACTGCATTTTCTCTCAAATGTATAGACGAGGGCCTCCTAACACCATGGTCCTTTGTCTTTGGGGGAAGAGAGGGAACCCTTTGAGAATCTGATAAAAGCCAGAACCTTTGCCCGAAAAATGTAGCATCTAGTGTAGAGTGTAGGCTTTGCTTTTATATCCACTCAAAACCTGGTTGATGCACAGTCAGGATCAGAGGATGGAAAGCTTCTTGGAGGATTGGGTGAGAAGCCGTCATAAAAGTCTCTGGAACCCTAGGGAATGGGGAGTGGGACAGGGAGAAGTGGTAACAAGGTTAAACCCTGAGATGAAGATGGGAAACATCCTCAGAGTTGGCCGATGGGATAAAGAAAGAATGGTGGTCAGGTGTCAGCCGAGCACTTTCAGGTGGTCCTGACCTCATTGCCTGGCCAGGGAAGAATCCAGCTGGGGATCTAGAGCATAATTCATGAAAGCCTTTGGGAGCAACCTGGACAGTCCTCCCTTTTACTGTTGGGGTCTTAGTAAATAAAACTCATCATGGGAGTGTATGGCAGAGAGTGCTGGACAACTGTCAGTCTTGGCCACTATGAGAGACAGACTCTAGAGTGGTCCCACAGTCCCTGCTTCCTGATCTTAATTTCTTTGGGGAAGCCTCTCCCCCTTGGATGTAAGCAAGACCTCACCTGTAAACAAAAGAATATGGCAAAGGGGATGAATGTCACTCTCTTGATTAGGTTATGTTCTGAAGACTTCATCTCGCTTGAGATTGTCTTTCCTGGCTGGATGGAATAAGTGGCCATTTTGGGAAACCTATATGGCAAAAAACTTCTAGAAGCCCCGAGGAGCTGGGAGTGGCTTCTAGGAGTGAGGGCCCTCAATGATATGAATTCTGCAGGCAACCTGAGGGAGCTTAGAAGCAGACTGTTCCCCAGTCAAGCTTTGGGATGAGACCATAGCCCTGGATGACACCTTGATTGCTACCTGTGAAACCCTAAGCAGAGGACTGCTTAGGACCTCTTAGGAGCTCTACCTGGACTCCTAGTCCATAGAAGCTATGAGATAATGTGCACTATTTCAAGTCACTAAATCTGTTACACATCAGTGGATAACTAATATAGCCATGGACCAAAACATAGCTAAAGGGCTGTCTGTACCTGTGTTGGGGTGGTTTGAGGTGTTCATATTGAACAATGAAAGCAGAAAGGAGCAAGGACATAGATAAATGCTCTCTCCATTGTGTCTCAGGAGTCACTGCATTTCCTTTGAGTTGAGCATTTACAAAGTGCTGGACATTATGCTGGAAGAGGAATTCTTTTGTTCTGTGAATTCATTGTGCACCTAAACCTTATCCCTGGAAATGATTACGGTGAGCCACCATCTAGATGTCAGGGGATTCAGATTTGCTTCATCCTCAAAACAACCCAACATAGAGACAAGGGATGTGCAGTTATTACTGACGGTTGCAAATGCAGGCCTGGCAAAACCTGTCCAGGTACTTCAGTGCGGTTCAGGCTGAGTAACTACTCATTTGGAGAGCTTTTACATAATTTTGGATTATTGTTCAATCTGCTTCCGATTACCAAAACTTTCTGTGATTTTGCAGGTTTCCCCTTACTTTTTAGTAATTGGTTGATGAGAGAGAGAGAGAGAGAGAGAGAGAGAGAGAGAGAGAGAGAGAGAGAGAAGAAGAAGAAGAAGAAGAAGAAGAAGAAGAAGAAGAAGAGAGAAAGAAATATTGATTTGTTGTTCCACTTAGTTATGCATTCATTTGTTGCGTCTTGTATATGCCCTGACCTGGGATTGAACCCACAACTTTGGCAGATGCTGTATTAGAAGATGCTCTAACCAACTGAGCCTCCTGGTCATGGCTCCTCATGCTTTTGATGTGTCTTATTAATTGTTTCATAATGCTAGCACTTGTGTAATCCTCAATGATATAGTTCTACTCTTACATTCAACTACCGTTTACTAGGTGGCAACTGTGGTGCCGGTGGCCATGACAGTTGATAGGTGATACAAAACAACTCTGGTTGCTTAAGTGACTTGCTCGGTTATGTAAGTCACAAGTGATGGGGCCAAGGCTGCAATCCAGTCTTCTGGCTGCAGAATGCTTCGGACCTTAACCTGATGTGACCCAGCTGTGCGCCATGCTGGATGCTATGGGAGCGGGCAGCGGGGAGCAGGCTCCTCCACTTTTCTTAAGGAATCCTGGTGTCTTGATTCCTCCGGCATTAAGTACAAGTCAGCTGTTCCCAAACAGTGGAGGTGGATAGATTGTCAGCATGGAGCCAAGGATAAAGGCTCTCAGTGAACAAGTCACCGAGTAACCGGATCAACTTGTTTCCAGGGAGCTGCACAGATAAGAGC
>PVJC01038158.1:0-16875 GCA_004026665.1 Murina feae | reverse complement strand
ACATTCAAAATAATTTCACAAATAAAGAATAAAGTGTTCCATGGAGAGAAAGGAAAATATACAAAAATTATTCTTGAAAGGGCAGGGATTGGGAGGAAAGTACAAGTGAAAATGCGTATTTCTGTTTTGTCCTTGTTCTGGTATTCTCTTCCTTCTTTCTCTGAATTTTATCTTACATCAAACCCTGTCATTTTTCTCTCCTGAATTTACCATGACTCCAATTTCATCTCACTCATCACCTGGATCTTGCCTATATCTTTTTATTGGTCCACCCTTTGCACTTCACCTCTCTCCACTCTGTCGAGATGCCATTACTTCACCTTTCAGAGTGGCAAAGATCTGAAAGTTTGACAGCATACTCTATTGGTGTGGCTGAGTGGGAATTTTTCAAGTCACTATCATATTGATAATGGAAATGCAAACTGTTGCAATTTCTTTTGGAGAGGTTATTGACATTACCTAGAGATACACATACATTTCACCCAACAGTCCTCATCTGGGAATCTATCCTTAAGGTATTCTAGACAAAACTATCTATGAAAAGATATATGTATTATAATATGAATTACAACACATTGCACTTGTAAGACTGGAAACCACATACATGTCCATCAGTGGGGGATTTTTTGAATAATCTGTGACACACTTGCCCTTTGCAGTTAGTAAAAAGGGATGAGCCATAGCTCTGTAAACTACTATACTGTGATCTCCAGGATATATTAGGTGTAAAAAAAAAAGTATGTTACCACTTATCCAATAGAAAGGGGAAATATAAATATAATTGCATATATGCAGATATTTATAAAAATGGAAAATTTATCAAATAAATAGAAATAATTAACCATAGAGGAAGAGAGGTAATGGGGCAGTAGTGTATGTAAATTTGACTTTGGTTACACATAATCATAAAATAAATCAAAGCAGATCAGAAGCAATGCTGAAAATCTAAGGCAAGATGAAACAAGTAAATCTGTGTATCATATCGAAGTCTTAATTAATGGAGTGTGTCCAGAGTTTGGTCAAGGAGACAATCTCTATCGTTCTATAAATATTTGCTGAGTGTTTTACTATACCTGTGGGGGAAATGTTCAGAAAATAAGAGGCAAGAAATGTTCTCATTGGTGATAAAAAAAATAAAAAGCTCAAGTTTCAATAAGTATATAAGAGAAAAATGCTTATTTTGCCTTGAAAAAGCTGAAATTTCTCTGATTTTACCCTTTATGAGATAAAAATGAAAAATAATAAGCTTCCTAATGTTATTATAGAGTCTCTTTCTAGTCCTAAGAGATAGATCTGATTCTAAGTAGAGAAGATAAAGTGAGACGTAATTCTGTGTGTCACTCTCTGCTTCAGGCTGTAAAATAAAGAGAACATTATTTATTTATTGCAATATGACCATGAACTTCTACAAAGTTACCAATAACTGAATCTAGAGATGGCTATAATTCTCTGTAAGGTGAGGTGACATCTAAATAGAAGTGTTTTATGTTTCTGGCAGGTATGAGAAAACCGTAGATCCACAATCACTGAATCAGGGACCCCAGTGGCCATTTTTGTCTCTTTTTCTAGAAGGCTCTGCAATGTGCCTTTATTAATGAGAGCTTAAGGAATGTGGCCTTCTCAAAAATTCAGAATTCTCAGCATAGAACAGTGCTAATTACAGAAATAACAAATACATGCAGCTTCCTATCTTCTTAATTATTTTATGTTTTCTTCTTTTGCAAAACACAAGTCAGTTACCTGCTGAGATGCAATTCCTCATTCACAGTGGAAACCAAATAGTTAGCTATAGCTAGTTAGGATCAGTAAATCCTTCATTTTGATACTTAGAAAGAAAACATATCATAAAAATTAAGGCTTATGAGTTTGAATTGGGGGAAGCAGACTTTTTTCAAATCTTCACCCAAAGATATGGCTACTGCTGAGAGAGAGAGAGAGAGAGAGAGAGAGAGAGAGAGAGAGAGAGAGAGAGAATAATTAGTTGCCTCCTGTATGTGCACCGACTGGGGATCAAACCTATAAACTTTTGGTGGAGGGGATGATGCTCCAATCAATTAAGCCACCCAGCCAGCGTGGGAGGAGGACATTTTTATTTCTTTGCTTTAAGCAAGGCAATGTGGACCCCAGAGATCAACTCTGCCATCCAATGGTGGTATAGAACAAGCTGAAAAACTTGGGAATCTATAAAGACACATATAAAAATTTCTCATTTCTTTCAAAAATGAGTCACTCACAGAAGAGTTTTACCAGAGGCAAGATACAAAATTTATTCCATTCACTTGAAAACAAAACTTACCTAATGATAATGTGGAAGAAAACCTAATAGTTTAGAAGATGTCCTGAGAAGCATTTGATGGATGAAAAAACTAAGACTTTATGCCAGACTTCCAGACTATTTCTATATGCCCCCCTTCTTTTTAAAAACTCAAAAGTTTTCCCAAAAGCTTATCTTATGTGTATAGTTTATTACAGTGCTTCTCAAACTTTTGTGTAGGCAAAGCTTAGCCCTAGGAACTTCTTAAACATGCAGATTCTCTTTGCTAATGAATCTGTCTGATTCAGGAGGTCTGGATTGAATCCCAGGTACCATACATTTTGTTTGTTCAATTTTGTTTTTCTTTTATTTTTCTATTATATTTGAAATACAATATTTTATTAATTACAGGTTTAAACATAGTGATTAGACATTTATATAACTTACAAAATGCTCATCCCTACTAGTCTAGCTGCCATCTGACACCATGCATAGTACATAGTTGTTACAATACTAGTGGCCTGGTGCACAAATTCATGTACATTGAAAGGAAATTAATTAGAAAAAAATATTTTAATATCACTATTAGCCCTTTCTCTATAATAGAAGTGTCAGAAATGAAAGAAAATTAGTAAAATGTACATGAAAATAATATATCAATTGATAAATAAAAACAATAACATGATAAAACCAAATATTTTCCATGAAATTTTTACTGTCAGAATCTTTGTTTATCATTAATTTTTAAAAATATGCCAGGTTTCTGGAAAATTTATGTCATTTGGACAAACTCTGCCTTTGCTAAATCAAGTAAATTTTCCATCAGATGGTTTTCATCAGAGAAATTTAGAGATAGGCAAAATTGACATGTAGCAGTCATTCCACCACAGCTGTGTTTGATAGTTGCATCCTCATTTACCTCATTTTCACTATGAAGGCAGCTCCTACCAGTATTGGTAGTACTTGCCCATGACTGTTCTTCAGACATAGTGTGTTGACAATTTCAGCTTCAGAATGACATCATTATCTGGTGCCAAATGCGCAATGGCAGCACAAGCTGCGATTTGGTGGGCTGTTGCTCCGGGGTGGTGGCAGGGTCTGTGTCTCACTTGGGGGAAGCCGAGTGTTGCTTTGTTGGCGCCAGGTCCATGATGCTGTTTCTCTGTGTGCATATCCTGTGTTGAGCATCTGCCCCCTAGTGCTCAGTGCACATCATAGCAACCAATTGGACAGTGGGAAGGACACTTAGCATATTAGGCTTTTATATAGTATCCTAGAGGCCATTGCAGGAAGATTCCTGTAAGAATAGAGCATCCTCAGCCTATTCCTGCAAGAATAGGGCTTCCTGAGCCAGAGTGAAGCAGAGAAGGGAGCGAAACCTGCCAAGGCAGGCTTTGCTCCCTTCTCTGCTGCCTCAGCTCCCACCCTTCTCTGCCGCTTTGCTCCCTCCCGTCTCCACAGTCTCTGCTGCCTCACTCCCTCCCATCTCTGCTGCCTCGCTTCTTCCCATCTCTGCTGCCTCAGCTCCCTCCCTTCTCTGCTGCCTTACTTCCTCCCATCTCTGCTGCCTCGCTCCCTCCCTTTTCTGCAGGTTGGCTTCCTTCTGCAGCACTTGGCTTCCTTCTCTGCTGTCTTTAGTCTTTCCTCCACACCTGTGTATGCAAATTAACTGCCATCTTGGCTTGTATATAGTTGCTCTGATTGGATAGGGGGTGTGGCTTGACTGGTGGGCGTGGCTTAGGTATTTTGGAGTGATGGTTAATTTGCATATTACTTTTAGTAGATTAGACTAGAGGCCCCATGCATAAAAATTTGTGCACTCACGGGGGGGTCCCACAGTCTGGCCTGTGCCCTCTCACAGTCTGGGACCCCACAGGGGATGTCCACCTGGCTTACACCTGCTCCCCAGAGGATTGGCCCTAAACTGGCAGTCAGACATCCCTCTATCAGCCCAGGAGCTCTCAGGGGATGTCCACTTGCCAGAGGGGAGCAGGCCTAAGCTACAGCTGGACATCCTTAGTGCTGCTGAGACAGGAGAGGCTTCCATCACCACCACTGGACTGGCAGCCATCAGCCTGGCTTGTGGCTGAGCGGAGCTCCCCCTGTGGGAGTGCACTGACCACCAGGGGCAACTCCTACATTGAGTGTCTGCTCCCTGATGGTCAGTGTGTGTCATAGTGACCAATCATTCCCAGTCATTCTGCTGTTAGGGTCAATTTGCATATTACTCTTTCATTATATAGGATAGAGGCCTGGTGCATGGGTGGAGGCTGGCTATATGCAAATTAACCCAGCCAAGATGGAGGCTGGCAGCCATGGAGCTAAAACAAACAGGAGGCTTCTGTTGCAACTGCCTGCCTAGGCTGGCTGAGCCTCTGCTCATGGCAACAATGTTTCAATTATAGAAGCCACAGAGCTGAAGCAAACAGGAGGCTTCGTAACCAGCCTATGACTCTGCTCAAGGTAACAAAGTTTCAATTATAGAAGATAAATAAACCCCAGAAACCTGATTCCAGCCAGCCTCACTGGGACATTGGGAGCTGTGGGCAGTCTGAAAATGGCCCTCAGCCCCTCACCCAGGCTAGCCAGGTACCCCAGTAGGGACCCAAACCCTGAAGGGACTATGGGCAGTCTGAAAATGGCCCTCAGCCCCTAACCCAGGCTAGCCAGGCACACCAGCAGGTGGACATCCCCCAAGGGGTCCCACACTGCGAGAGGGCACAGGCCAGGCTGAGGGACCTCCCCAAGAACACAAATTTTTGTGCACCAGGCCCCTAGTCTTAATATAATGACTATGACAATAAAACTAAATGTCAGGCACAAAGTTGATAATCAATATGTACTTATTTGTGATTAATAGCTCTCAAAGTGAGTATTAATGCAAGTATAACTTGATGTATTCACTAGATGAGCACCATCAGACTCTGATTGTGGCCCACACAACATTGGTTCTGGTGTCCTATACTCTGCTGATATTGGGCAACTAGGTGTGAGATAGGATGATACGATGCTGCACATAAGATTATGGGCTTCAGACTCAGGCTTTCACAATCCCAGTCCTATGGGCTATCTGTGAACCTTTGAGAAATTCATTTTACTTCTTAGCCTCAGTAGCTTTTTTCTTGAAATCAGATTATGCAATGTGTAGATGAGAAAATGTTTATAAAGTGGCTAGGGCAGTTCCTGAAATACTGTAGGCATTTGAATAAAGACTAAAAAAGAGGACTTAATTTTTTTAGTCTTCATAGTAGGTTGATTTTATTGACAAGAAAAAGCAATGACACCTTGAGGAATAGAATCCTTGTATGTAAGCCCAGAAAAGCTGAGGGTTGCAGATTTCAAATTTGGGTCTTTGCGCACTCTGAAATATTGTCTTGAACAATGTGAGAAATAGCAACTGCCTCTCCTAGTGGCTCTGGCTACCCACTCATAAAGAGATTTGAAAAAATGTTTTTAAATAATCTAGATAGCATTAGGGAGTGACAAAGGCCACAAGAAATGGGAGAAGTCATACGAATTACTGGGGCCCATCTGTGTTGTATATCACTACAAATTCTCCATGGCTGGGGGTGAAGCAGGTTATTTCCCCCCCAGGGCCACACCTGCTCTCAAGTTCCTGGCAAGAGCCCCAAACAAAAGCCATATCCTATGCTTGTTATCTCCATGGAGCTTTCCTGAAGTCTCTCTTTACCAGACAACTACTCCTCTAAATTCTAACAAGCTTAAAATCAGTAACATTTGATTGTCTACAGTAATAATAGACAAATATGTAAATTGACTATACCTTTGCAACACCCCACAGCCAATTAGGAGGGATATGCAAATTAGCAGGACAAAGATGGCACAGCCATGGAGCTAGGTGGAGCAGGCAGGAGGCTTGGGTTGCCCCCAGCGACAGAGGAAGTGAAGCTTCCCACCCTCCTGAGCCAGCCTCTGAATGAGGGGCATGTGGGTGGCAGCCACGGAGCAGGCCAGAGTGAGCAGGAGGCTTGGGTTGCCCCAGCAATGGAGGATGCTTGGCTTCATCTGTCCCCAGAGGAAACCCAAACTTCCTGCCTGCCCTAGCCAGTGGCTGAAGGAGGGGCCTGTGGGTAGCAGCCATGGAGCTGGCCTGAGTGACAGGAGGCTTGGGTTGCCCCAGCACCTGCTGAGGGAAGGGCCTGAAAATGGCCCTCAGCCCCTCACCCAGGCTGGCCACACCACCATCGAGGTTAAGGGTCCCTGCTGGGGGGCATGGCCAGCCTGAAAATGGCCCTCAGCCCCTTACCTAGGCTGGCCACATTCCCATGGGGTGAGAGCCCCCCTGGGGGGCATGGCCAGCCTGCAAACAGCCATCAGCCCCTCACCAAGCTGGCTAAGCACCCCAGCAGGGACTCCCACCCTAAAGGGGGTGTGGCCAGCCTGAAAACAGCCCTCAGCCCCTCACCCAGGCTGACCACGTTCCCCCCCGAGCAGGGACCCTTGCAGGTGTGGCTGGCCTGTAAACTGCCCCAGTCTCTTGCCCAGGCCTGCACCGTCCCCAGTGGGGACCCCCACCCCAATGGGGGCATGGCCAACTTGCAAACCACCACAGGCCCCTCACCCAGGCCACCCCCCCCCCAAGAGAACTCCCACCCTGATCCGGGACACCCTTCAGGGCAAACAAGCCAGCCCCCACTCGTGCACCAGGCCTCTATCTATACTAATAAAAGAGCAATATGCTAATTGGACTGGGAGACCTTCCAGATGTTCTTCTGGACAAAGCCATGATGGTAGTGCTGAGGTAGAGGCACTTAGAGGCCAAGAGGGGAGGGCAGTTGTGGGTGATCAGGCTGGCATGGGGGGACAAGTTAGGGGTGAGCAGGCCATCAGTGGGGGTCAGTTGGGGGCAATCAGGCCAGCAGGGAGGGCAGGTGGGGATGAGCAGACTGGCAAGGGGGAAGTTGAGGGTGAGCAGGCTGGTGGGGGTGGGAAATTGAAGGTGATCAGGCTGGCAGGCAGGTGAGCAGTTAGGAACCAGCAGTCCCGTATTGTGAGAGGGATGTCCAGCAGTCAGACATCGCCTGAGGGGTTCCAGATTGGAGAGGGTGCAGGCCAGGCTGAGGGACACTGTTCCCCCCCCCCAACCCCCTCCGCCCCACCCCATGCATGACTTTTGTGCACCAGGCCACTGGTATGAGATAAAACACGTGAAAACATTATCCTAGTGCCTAGTAGATAATAACTGCTCAGAAATACTGGAAATTTTCATTACTACTTTGCTTTTGCTATTTTGTTTTCTAGATATTAAAGATGTTTTCTTCAGTACACTGCAAATTACCCTAATAATGCTGTCACTGACAAATATCAGTCTAAATGGTGCTCCGTTTCATTTTTTTTAGCTTATACAGGCACTTTAAAGATATCATTCCCGTGTCTTTTGCCTTATTCTTAGTATCTTATGAGAAGTACTAGTGTCGTGGTGCATGAAATCTGTGCATATTAAAAGGGAATTAATTAGAGGAAATATTTTAATATTGTTATTTGCCCTTTCTCTATAATAGAAGTGTCAGAGATGAAAGAAAATTAGTAAAATGTAAATGAAAATCTAACCTCCTGTCAGTCTGGGGCATGCTAATTAATGTGGGACCCAGAGTTAAGTCCCCGCCCACCACCTGCATGTGCTTTGAAAATGCAGGAGACCTAGACGCAGGTGGCCCAACCTCCAATGGGTGAGGCCCAGACCTGGTCGGCCCCACCTCCGTCAAGCCCCTCCGGGTTGGGGGTGCAGCCTCAGGTCCCCCAGCCTAACACTGGGGTGGGAGGCTCGGCCTGAGGTCCCCCATCAAGCCCCACTGGGTGTGGCTTGAGGTCCCTTACCTTGGCCAAGCACCATGCAGCCTCAGGTCTCTGCTGTTTGGTCGTGACATTACAGCACCCCAGCTAATTTGCATATTCCTCTATTATATATAGAAAGAGATGTCCTAATTCTTATTTTTCCCTTTTGAATAGAATGGCTTATCCACTTGTGTGGAGGCTCTGTATTCCATGTTTTGCCCCAAGAATGCCCCAGGACTGCCCACATCTCCTTGGAGGTGCTTGTTTTTTTCTTAGATTTCAGATTAGTCAGTTGCCCTGCAACCTCAGTTTTTTCATAGCTTAATGAAAGGTATGCTTTCATAAATAATTCTACCTTTTCTTATTGTCAAGTTGAGAGCAACACTTTCTAGCTTTTGGCATCTTGAGTTGAAGTCAGAAATCCATGTTAAACTCTTAAACATATACTTAGAGTTTTTCTCAATGACATAATCTTAAAAAGTATCAATCTGTTAATTACAGTAATTATATCTGATTCATTACATTCTCTGACTAAGGCTACAATCTCTGCAGCGTTAAGGTCATCTTGTCAGACATATTTTGCCTATATTTGATTACTGAGGCCTCCAGAAATAATTGATCTTATTTTAATCTTCATTGAACATAGTAGTATTTAAAAACTGGCTAAAATTCTATCTGTTGCTTGTCTAATGTTCAGGACTTTGATAAATAACAGTGTTCTCAATCTCCTGGAAAAATTGTGTCTTTAGCTGCTATTGTCATTTTCTCTTATCATAATGTCCCTCCAACATTTTAAAATATTCTAGTTTAATTTCCATTAAAAAAAATTCTCATTCATCTTTAATTTCTTCAAGACCAATGCTGCTTTGTGTAAACTAGAAATTCACAGGGATTAATTAAAAGGATCAGGCCTCTCACATCTATGTCAAGAAATTACCAATTGGAAAAGATGTTTTCTGCTTGCTGAATTTAAGGAGATACTGGGAAGGGAAATGTTTAGAGATGTGCATCATTCACTCTGCATATCTTGACATTTATAGTAGCACCTACTGGCCACATCGAAGAAGATTGATTTAGACCCAGAAAAAAAGTTTAAAGTCATTTTAACCAAAATCTTCATCTAAGATCCAAATCCATATGTATTGTAGTACATAATTACCACAGTTTTTGTCGTTTAATTCTAAGTAGTAGAATCAATGTATATTTTATTGATTTTTTTTACAGAGAGGAGGGGAGAGGAATAGAGAGTTAGAAACATCGATGAGAGAAACATCAATCAGCTGCCTCCTGCACTCTCTCTGCTGGGGATGTGCCCGAAACCAAGGTACCTGACCTTGACCAGAATCGAACCTGGGACCCTTGAGTCCACAGGCCGACGCTCTATCCACTGAGCCTAAGTAGTAGATTTTTAAGAGTTAGCATGTATTGACTAGTTACTGAGCACTAGACATTCTGCTAAGAAAATTATTGGCATAATTCTATTTTATTTTCAGAATATCATAGTAAGATATTTATTTCCATTTCAGTGAAGAACCAATTGAGGCTTAGAGAAGATAAGAAACATTCCCAGATTCTCAAAGCTATTGAGTGGAATAGGCAAGCCTGTGTTGCCACATGCCACATTTAACTCTACATTATGCCGTGCCTGTAACATGATTTTTACACCGGAGCACCATGGTATTGAGGAAAGAGCACTGTACTAAGATTCCTCCTACTTGGAATCCAAAACTACCTTTAAAACTAGTTAGGATTCCTGATCAAACCATTCTCTTTTCTTAGCCTTAATGACAGATCTGTTGAGAGGGATTGGAATAGATGCTCTCTCACATTCTTCTAATTCAGGAATGGGCCTAACAATTAGAAAGTAAACTGCATAAGTGGATGCATAATAGGCTATAAATGACCATCCCTTGGCCCTTGAGGGGCATTTGCATTTTCAAAGAGGAAATACCCAAAGAACCAAACTGCCAAGTACTCACTGATCTAGGCAATTAAAGACTTCAGGCAAATAGGAACAAGGACATCACTTATTTTACATGTAATGCCTTTCTTGCTCTCTAGCAGCTTTTCTTTTTTATGTGTTCATCTTGTTTATTGTGCAACTAAAGATCCTACCAACCATATGCTAAAATCCAGGAGATAATTAAGATCATTTTAAAATGTAAAAATACAAAATGCCAACATTAAAAATGCACCTAATGAAGGAATGGGGGTGAAGACTTTGCTATTAGTCCATATAAAGGGATATATTTGAGGAAATTTATCACCACCAATCACAGTATTACTCATTTCCTAACAGCTGTTTACATCACAATGTCCAGATGTCTCTGGAAATGGTAGACTTTGTACTTTGCCCTAGTCAAGATAGTAAAACCTATTGTAGTATTTTCAGCCTCATCATGAGCAGACTGGACAACTTGGATGGAGCAGCTGGGAAGCTGTGAATAACCCTGTTCCCTCTAAGACAAAGAGAAAGGTGCTTTCATTGTGGTGCACATCCACATCACAAACAGCTATCGAGGGCAAATTTACCTGCTCCAGTTATCTCTTGATGATTATACTCCAATTTTAACACAAAGATTTCTATAATAAGTCAAAGAGCAATAATATATAGTGTTTAACAGCTTAAGCTTGGGCATAAGACAAAGCTTGATTTGAAACTGGACTGTCCTTTACTAGTGGTGTGCCCTTGAGATGTTTAATTTACTTTTCAACCCCCTGCTCTATAAAACAATGAAAGCAGGATGGTGCTTTAAAACACACACACAATTCAACTAAGTAAACTTCAAAGATCTTACTGACTTTATTCAACAATTCATGAGTCAGGCAGCATCCAATTTAGCAGATAGATAAAAGCTTTGAGGAGCTGTATAAATGGAAGACTTTTATAGACAGATGGGAGAGGGAGCAAGAAGTTATGCAGGCAGAAAAGCAGATTCTTTACTGCAAGGTCACTGTCCTTCAAGGGATGAGAGGGGTTGTTTATTGGGCAGATTACCTAACTAATGCTGATCAACTGATTCCTGTTTCACTGATTTAAGGTTCCATTTCAGAGATAGCTGAAACCATAATTAAGTTGAGTCTTGATTTGGTGGTGTGGGGCTTAGCATATTTTGTCTTGTTGTTACCAATGGACAATAAATGACAGTGCCACTTGATAGACTGGTTGTGAGGGTCAAGTAGCATGTTGTGTTTAAAGCAGTCTCTGATTAACAAATAATAATTTGGTATTTTAAAGTTGGTTGTCATGCTTTCTAAAGAGTTTCAGGATCTTTTGCTCCCTTTAAAATAGCTTATTTAACAACTAAAGGCCTGGTGCATGAAATTTGTGTGCAGGTGGGGTCCCTAGGCCTGGCTGGAGATCAGGGCTGATCAGGGCTTATCAGGGCCTTCCAGCTATTGGCCAGGGCCTTCCTTCATTCTGAGCTGCCCCCAGTGGTCAGCGCACATAATAGCTAGTGATCGAACTCCTGGTTGAACTCCCAAGGGAACACTTTGCATATTGGCCTTTTATATAGATAGATAGATTATAAGTCCTAGAGCTTGATCAGCTAACTAATCTAAATGCTTCCACATAAAGATGAAAAGGGCCAGGTGGCATTTCTTTGACATCACAAATTTAATGACAATTCCTAGACCAGATTTTACTTTATCTGCTTTCCAGATCAATGCTCAGCCTTCTTTGAATGCTCAGCCTTCTTTGTCCTCCTCTAATAATAAAAGAACTGTATTCAAAAATATAGTTTTGTAAAATTATGTAGCATTTAAATGTATTAGTCCTAGAAATAGATAGAGCTAAGTTTAAATACTGGTCCACCCACACCCTGACTATGTAATCTTATGGATGTTATTTTACTAATCTGGGCCTCAGTTTACTAATCTGAAAAATAATTAATAAGAGACCAATTGGCCAAAACATTCACAAGCTCTGAAGTGAGAGTGTGAACAGTTATTAGACAATGGGCTGCTGTTAGAGCAAGTGTGTGATAGGAAGAAGAGCAGCATTTTGAGAGAAAATGCAGTAGATCTGACTGTTGGGGTTGGAAGGTTGTCTCCAGCCCTTATGGCCTGTGTACCTTGGACAACATACTCAAACTTTCTATCCCTCAGTGACCCCTCTTTGAAATGGGAATTATAAGAGTATCTACCTCATAAAGTTGGCATGACAATTAAATAAGTCAAAGCATTTAGAAATGAGGCTGCCCCTTAGTTATAAATAACTAGGATCTTGAATTGGATTTTATTAAATCATATGATATCTAATTGATTTAAAGAAAAGAATTTATGCTACTTTTCCAACGTATATGCAAAACCTCTGACTTGGACCTCTTACCAGAGCCTCAAAATTCTGTAGCCTACTTCCTGCCAGACATTTCTATTCCCATTAGAGCTGAGATGCTCCAATTTGTCTTACATTTAAGATCTTATTTTTCCTAGAGATTTCCCTACCTCCCATAATGGTAATGCCATCTACCCAGGTACCCAAACTAAAACTCAGAGCTGGAAATAACAATGAAGACCTACTGGGTCCTAGTCATCAGAACTTATAGTTTAATGAATGAGATGGAATTTAACAAATAATCAAAGGCATTTCTCACTTAATTGTAAGTTGTTATAGGTGCTATGGAGGAAAAGCACAGAATGGAAAGAGAATATATAAAAATGGCTAAACATTTAGAAACTTGAGGGCCTAACTGGGCCAAAGGGATTTATTGAGTGGCAGAGTCTGGAATAAAACAAAAGCCTTCCTGAGCTCTTGAATTGGAGAGCTTTACCCCAGTCACCCTTTTCTTATCCAAACCAAAGCATGTCCTAGAAGAGACTAGTGGCAAGGAGGTCTCCTGAAAGAACATGTTCTCATATTTGCAGTAGCAGCTCAACTCAATTGCTACCCTCAAAACTGAAGGATGAGTTAACATGAGTCTGGTGGCATTTTGATAGGAAGTCAACAGGAGTTAGTGATTCTAAGTATCTCTTTAATCCATTTATTTATCTCCAGTCTCATTACCAGGGCAGCATTATTTCTTATCCCATTATTGCTACAGACTCCTCATAGCTCAACATCCTCTCTAAAGAGCCCAGTCCTTTCCTGCTATATATATATATTTTTTAAATTAAAATTTAACTGTGATCTTCTTTTATCAAAACACTTCAATGGCTTAAAATCAAATCTAAAATCCTTAACCAACTGACATGCCCTTGCATCCGAAGTCCTGGCTTTATAGCTCCCTTTCTCCATCTCCCTTCTTCTCCAGCCCACAGAGTACTGTGTGCCTTCTTCCTCTCACATTGGACCTTTATATATGAAGTTGCTTGGAAACTCTTGCCCATTTCCTCCTCCTTACTTGAAGCCTCATTTTGCACAGAATTTCTGTACAAAGGCCTTTCTTCACAGCTTCTCGTCAAGGCATATCACACCCCCCACCACCACCCAAAGATTCCCAATTTCATTGTT
Organism: Murina feae; assembly: GCA_004026665.1. Lineage (NCBI taxonomy): Eukaryota > Metazoa > Chordata > Mammalia > Chiroptera > Vespertilionidae > Murina > Murina feae. The sequence goes on along the minus strand of PVJC01038158.1, from coordinate 3,370 downwards.
CAAAAGAACAACCCTCAGGAGTTGCCAAAAATTTAGCTTTACCAGGCCCATCCCCAGAGTAGATGTGGGGTATTCTAGGCATTTTGCATTTTTCACTAACAAATGTCCCCAAATGTTACTGACCAGGTTGCTCTCAAATCACACTTTGAGAAGCTCTGAGTGATGGCAGATTCCCTTGCTATGGGATATACGTTACTTCTCTGTGGAACCCTTATTGTATGTTGTTGTTTTTAATTACTTCTTTTAAGTCTGTAGTCCCTGCTATCGGTGTGCTATACTGCTAGGATAGGGTCCTTGTCTGTGTATTTATAGCCAAGTGAATGCTCTATACAAACTTGTTGATGAAAAGCCCTTTTGTAGAACACAATTGACAAAGAGCAATATGTGTAAATCAGGAAAACAGGGGCCTTGAGAATAGACACTGTATCCCACCACACGTAGGCACCACGCTTGAAATCCTGGGAGGGTCCTGACTTCTGAAGGATGGCTAATCTACTTGTTAAAGCTCATTTATTTCGGCTGCCTCCACACAGGTCTCTTCTTTCTCCTCCTCCACATGCTCTGGTAAACCTTAATTGAACAGTGAGGTTGCTGCCACCTTCCAGTGGCTCTGCTGATGAGCTGTCAAAATAGAAAACATCAGGGACAAAGTGCTGTCACCAGTTAAGAGACAAAGAGGCTCTTGGTGATCCAAGCACTTCACTGCCACTCTGGGCTCTGAGGGGTCAGCCTTTGGGGGTGGAGGGGAGTGATGAGGACACCGAATCATCATGTTGAAGGCCTCCTTTCTATTTTCACAGAAGCATTTACCTAGGAAAGGTCTGAGAAAGATTCAGGGAGTCTCGAAGCTGTCTCAGGTTAGTTAAGAGGCAGCACATTCTGGTCAGCATGATACGGTAGAAAGTGTAAAAAGCTCAGAAGGCATGAGTTAAAATTCTGGATGAACCAAGGTATGTGGCAGTAAGTTAGTGGAGAGTTAGAACTATCAAAAATTAAAGTCCCCAAGCCCACCCCTACACACTGGTCTAACAGCTCTTGGTTTGACCTCCTACCCCCAGATTCTATTTTCAACAGGCGTCTCTCCTAATAATTTTAATGTGAATGAACCTCAGACCACACTTGATATACTGTTTTCACTTGGACAAGTGAGGTGGTCTCTGAGCTCAGTTTCTTCAACTGCAAAATGGATCTAAAAACATTGACCCACGTAGGAGATGGTGAATTTTGTGAGTGCTATAAAGTACTATAAATATAAAGAGATTATGTTAGTAGAGTTGTTGATATGAATGTTAATAATTATTCCCAGAAAATACATGAATTGTAATAGATGCTTTCTAAGTAAAATAATCTATCAAAAGAATAGCTTAGCAAATTGGAATTTAAAGATCTTGATTTATGAAGGACAGGACATATCTGTCTTGATTTATATTCAATCCCCAGTGCCTGATAGCAAGTAGATGTTAAAAAATACTGTTAAACTGGAAAAGGAAATGCTAGTTCTTTGCTAACTAGTACATGACTTACTAATCCTCAACTGCCCCTTGAGGTGTGCTCTCTTTCACTCCCACCAGCAGAACCAGTCCTGAATGCCCAAAGCATCGGGACCTCCAGGAACTCTGACTTTCCTGACACAGTTCTCTCTTTACTGAGCAGCAACCTGCCACTCAGCACTGTTCTGAGCCTGTGGCCTCACCTGTGTTCCACATGTGTCTTCTGGAAACACCCACATGATGGAGTCACACGTTGAATAGTGTCTCCTTGCACATGTCTTGCTTCTTCAAAGAAAGACACAGTGAGATCTCTAGGCGTGTGGCAGAGATAATGTCCTCAAATCCCCTGAGGTTATCAGTCTCCCTACCCCCAGGCCACCCTTCTATACTTGCCCACATTCTGGCATTTGATTGTTCCACAGCATAGACACAAGTTCACAACCCTACTTTGTGTTCAACAAAAGGCAGCCTGCCAGGTGGAAACACAGAGAAAGAACAGGTGAGTAGTTTCACTCCTCAGGGGCAGAGCAGGGAGACCAGCTGACTACAGCAAGGGTGGCTAAATCACCATGGCAACGAGGAAGCTGAACACTTGGGCACCATCACCCACTCCATAGCCACAGCCTTTATGAAGACAAAGGGCACACATGTCCCTCCTGAGAGCATTGATATCAATGCCAGGACTGCCTTCTCCACAAATTGCCTAAATTAGGGGTCTATCCTGAAGTTTTGTTATTCTCTTTCAGGTTTCTTTAAAATTACAAGGGATCAATTAAGCTATAGGTAATTCTTTTGTAAGAAAGAGTAATCTTTTCCTTTTTCAACTCTATAGAACTACTATAGAGTACAACTGTATAGAACTCTATAGTAGAACTACTGTTTATATTTATTATTTGATAAATACTTCATGAATATAAAATGAATAAGAAACATTTTATCCTCAAGAGCTAATAGTCTAGAAGGAAAATAGGACAGGAACAAAAAATTATAATTTTAAAAAATGAGTGTGCCCTGAAAATGGTTCTGTTGACACTCCTCATGCACAGATTTAATATTATTTCAACAATTTGAAAGTTATTGCAATGGCCCAGGGCATGATAGACTCCAAGGTGATTGAATTCCCTGAGGGGTAAGGCTGGTATGTGGGAATGGATCACACGTTACTGATAAATGAACCAAACAGACTTCTCTCCACCTCAGCATAGCTTTGTTGTTTTCAATTCACTGGCATATATGTAGCAACTATCAATAAGCACCTAAAGTGTTGAAAAATATTTAATTTTAAATTTTGACTGAAAAAAGTGATATAATAACATTCTTGAAGATCCTATGGACTCTTTAAATGTTAAGGATTAAGGGCATTAGAATTTTAAGAAAGATGTTTCTTTGGTAAAAAAAAAAAAAAAAGGAGTATGTTTTCAGAGGTGCTTTATGGAGCAAACAGCATTGAAATTGGCTTGGAAGGCTTTGGACATATGGTATAGTAAAAGAAAGAGTTTTCCTATTGTGAGGAAGGGCATTAAATATAAGAAGATTGATACTTATCTTTCTCTGACTGGCTTATTTTGCTTAGTATAATGCTCTCCAGATCCATACATGCTGCTGCAAATGGTAAAAGTTCTTTCTTTTTGTACAGCAGCATAGTATTCCATTATGTAGATGTGCCACAGTTTTTTAATCCATTCAGTGGCTGATGGTCACTTAGGCTGTTTCCAAATCTTAGCATCACATGATCTCACTCATTTGTTGAATATCATGAACAACATAAACTGATGAACAAAAACAGATCCAGAGACAGAGAATCATAGAACAGACTGTCAAACATCAGAGGAAAGGCAGGAGAGGGTGGGCAGGAGGAGGCAGGATAAGAGATCAACCAA
>PVJC01038157.1:0-16916 GCA_004026665.1 Murina feae | reverse complement strand
TAAAGTCACTTCTCAATTGACAACCCTAAAACTGTAACTTTTTCTAACAGGCAAAGAATTTGATATCCACATCTCAAAAAGAAAAGCTGTTATATATCTTATTCAGCTGACTGGTGGGTCAAATGGGTCTTGTCTGGTATCTTGAAAAAGATAGCTTTTGCTTGATGATAAATGGCAGCCTGAAAGAAAAAAAAAAACAACCATCAATAAACTTCTAGCATTAGCTAATCCTTCTAAATGTGCACTTTTTGTTTGGATTCTAACAATGCATAAAAATTTTACATACTTTAGAAGTGCAGTAAGTAGAGATAGTGGGTACTTAGATAAGAGAAAAGATGATAGATGACTTATAGATAGATGATGAATAGATAGTTGATAGATATATGATAGATAGATAGATAGATGATAGACAGATGACAGGTGATGAAAGTTAAATATTTTTAAGGAATTATCTTCCCCAATAGGCACTGATTTGGGGAAACTTTTCAAAAAGAGAAAAAAATAAAGACTGCTGCTAGTGATTTCAAAATCGCCACAGCATTAAACATAATAATACTATGAATATAGTACTTTCTCTTAATAAGACTGAGGTTATCTCATTAGTGTTATTAACAATCCACATTTTGTAAACACATTAAATGAAGTTCATTGAAGTTGGATCCTTCTTTCAATGTCATGCAGAAACAGCACATTGTGATAGGATATGGTGCATGTATTTTTTTAACTCCAAAACCTGAGAGTTTTTTCCACTGTTCTATAATGCAAGATTCTCAAGGGAATCAAATCCTGGAGGGCTGAAGGGTAGGGATAAAAATCAATGTTAGAGCAGAAAGAATATAGATGTCGCGTGAGCAATCTGGGAGTGTGAAAAGCAGACAGATGATTGAATCGTCCAGAAAGTTCAGAATTTGATATCTTTAAAAAGACTGATGTGAGTACATCAGCTTGATTATAGGTTCAGGGCTGGGTTGGATAATAATTACAGTAAAACAAAAACTTGTTTTAGATGATTTCTCTAAGTAGTTGAGCAGCAAGAAGAAAAGGTGGCATTTATATCTGCATTTCCACCAAAATGCTTCTCCCTTTCTTAGTTATGCTATGACAGAGGGAATGTAAAGCTATGGATCATACGCTTAGCTATAATAGCTATTATAGCAATCGTCTTTTCAGGGAACATAATTTAATTAATCACATTGTATTTTCCCAATATGGTTTTTCTTTTTTAAACAGAGGGGAAAAGTGTTTTTTCTCTCCACCTGTTTGAGTTCTTAGCTGAAACCCTCTGTAATAAAACACAGGTTAACAAGAGAAAATTGAACAGAAGTTTATTAACATGTGTACCTCAAGGGAGATACCCAGGAAAACTTAGTAACTCCTTAGAAGTCCAGGCCACCATCTTAAATGTCATCTTCAGCTAAGACAAAAGTCAGACACTGGGACAGGAGGGAGTGGCAGTTGTGAGAGATTACCAGGGAAAGCATGGTAAATGAGGATTGAGTTTGTTACGAAGATTTAAGTCACCTTCTCTGTTGATAAGATTCTCTTGTGATTTAGTCATCTTTTTCCTTCTGGCACAGAGAGAAACAGAGACCCTTAAATGCAGGAATTTTCTTTATGAATGTAAGGCTCCTTACAAAGGGTGACCTCTATTGTTTTTAGAGCTTCCATATCTGCAATTTTTTCAAAATAATCCTTATCCAGAAAAGCACATTCTGGGGCTGCATATTCTGTTACTTTTCACTTTCTTCCCATTTCTCAAAAACATTGAAGGCCATATCTAAATCAGATTCTAAATAATCTTCCTGCCTCACATTTTAAACTCTCAGTTTTCCTCCAGCATTAATTTTTATATGTTGTCTTTAAATCAGCTTTCTAACTCTCCACTCACCATCTAGCTTCTCAACTCAGAAAGTTGTAAGAGGTCCCAGGCTCATCCTACTAGGGTTAAGATACAATAGTCTCCTAAGTAATTTTTGAAAATATATCTTATGTAGTTTTGCATGCTTTCCTGCTAATGGCGTATCAATTTACAGAGCTAAGGTCTCTAGCAGATCTCATTTTCAGGCTGAACTATCCTGTGTGCTCTGGTTATCTCTGGTATTCTAGCAACTGGTCATTATATTCAGTTTTGATAAAGAAAAAGTAGTCTTTGAATATTATTCTCAAACATGTTTTAAACTTGGCAGTATCTAAGTTACAATGTCTTAAGCTATGTCATCTATCTTTGAATGTTTAAGTATTTCTTTGTTGTGCTAATATCAATTTAAATTTAACTTACTTTAAATAATGATCAAAAATTTTAGTTGTACTTTTGCAATAACATGATTTTTTTTCATTTTGAAATTAAATTTTAAAATTATTATTGGTTGCATCTTGTGTAAAAGACACAGCATAAAATCCTAATCAAATCCTATATGACTCTTCTAATATCTTTGAAAACACTGGCTTTTCTCCTTTCTTAATTCCCACAGACTGCTTTTCACATAAAATCTTATTTTCTATGTTTTATGGTTCAAAATTATAGCTACAACTATGCTAAGAAAATCTGGCATTGTTAACATAAACATATGCTTTTATCAAAAACATAAAACATATGCTTTGGTTCCTTAGCAACGTAAATGTATAATATGATTCCAAAATGTGTAATATGATTTCTGATTTATTTAAAAATGAAATTGCCAGTTTGGCTTGGTGATTGGAGCATGGGGCCCACAGATTGAAGGGTCCCAGGTCTGATTCTGGTCAAAGACACTTACCTGGATTCCAGGTTTGACCCTTGACCCTGGTTAGGGCTCCTGCCAAGAGACAACCAATTGATGAGTGTCTCTCACATTGATTTGTTTTTCTGTCTCTCTGTCTCTCCCCTTCCTTTCTACTCTCCCTAACAATCAATGGGGGATATATATATATATATATATATATATATATATATATATATCTCCTTGGGTGAGGATTGATAAAACAAACAAACAAAAAAAGAAATTGCAAAAAGCAAAAAGCTAAATCATGATGTATTTAGTACTTAAAATAAGAAAACTGTTTCCCAGTAGCTTCTTTTGGAACTCATACCCACATTTGTCTAAATTTTCACACCCTGCATCTTCAGTACAAAGCACAAGTGGACTAATAGCGAGCTAACTATCAACTTACCTCATCCCAAAGATTTGGCTCTCATCTTAAAAGCTGCAATAAATTCTCACATTTCCACACACAGCTTATCATAAGTTTGCTGAATCAGCATTCTGGGCTATGCCAACTATATTTCCAGAAATATGCATTTCCAAAGCAGTATTTCCAGATATGCTGAATAAGCATGCTGAAGGATAGGCAACACGAAGATGCTCTGAATCCTGTGTCTGAGTCCGAGTCTATCAGTACATAAAACATGTACAGAAAACATGCAGGTAGCAAGAATCTTTTAACCTAATACCGTTTACATGTATGTAAGTATTGTATTTGTAGTTTTGTTCTGTTTTGCTTTTTTTTATTAGAGAAAATTTTATTATCTGTCTATGAAGGACACGCTATAAAACCACAAAGTGTTTTTCAGAATTCTCCAAATTTGATGTATTAATGTAATAATAGGATTTTACAAAGTGATCTATGCTATTTTGTCTTATTTAAATCAACATATGTTTGTTATGCTACCATCTCATTAAATATATTTGTTTGATTTGTCATGTCAACTTCAGACAGAAATGGCTATTGATTGGTAAGGCAACCACTTATAGGAACTCAAAGAGCTGATGATCATGCTTATCTAGACTTATGGTTATAAAGAAATTAATCTCTAGATGGTTATAGCTAACAGTTTTGGAATTGTTTAGAGCTGTATTGATTCCTGGCTGCTGTCACTATTAAATAGAAAGTTGGAAAGCTTGATCATCAGATGTCCATCTTATGCCTGGTTTAATCCCCATCACCAAAATATAAACACAATAACACATTTACTAATTTATAATGGCTCAAAGAGTTTGCATTAGTATGTTGTTTCCATTACAGGATCTCTTCAACATTTCCAATTAATATATTTGAAGACCTTCAAGAATCTTCAGAACAAGCATATGGTATACAATTTTTAAATTTTCTGGGCCAATAAAAGAATCTCATATTGATTTAAATAAGTCATACATTAAATGAGAAATGGAAATCTTACTTTGAATTGGTGCTGGTTAGAAGATAAGATTGATTTATTCAAGAACTAAATAATTTGTACTTATATATTAATTTTACATAATTAATTCTATACCTCAACAAAATAATTTATCCATCTAACGAAATTTTATAATCATTCACAAATATATGGAGATGTAAGTCCCATAAATGCAAAGGGTCTATTAAAGTCACACCAATCCATTGTTTTTGTTTTTGTTTTTGTTTTTGTTTTTGTTTTTGTTTTTGTTTTTGTTTTTGTTTTTTACTTAATGTTCAAGCTCTATTTGTTAGAAGTTAATATTTATATCAAGTCTATTTGACATTGCTGTATTCTAGTTCCATTCATCAAATGAATAGAAGACAATTTCTCAGAGATAATTTTGGCAATTATCCTTCTTCTACATGTATTTGTAATTTATTAAAGCATGCCCATTCCATTCCAACCCCACCTTATTTGATTGTGTTGGTTCCTTCCATATAGATTTCTTGCTAAAGGAGATGGTGAACCAGATAGCGGTTACAAAAAGACTGCCATGTTGCAGGTCAATATGTTTAAGCATATCAAAATCTGTATCCAAAGAATTTCAGGGCATTGAGATAAACCTGTGATTTTCAGTCTTCTTTTAACAGTTTGTCAAATCAAATCTTATGACTACCAACATATTAAGTAGATAAAACTGGAGTAATGAAAGACTGAAGGGGAGGAAGAGGCCTGTGTACTTGATGTTCCCGGCCACTAATCACCTGGGTCTTGAGGCACCTGTGCCAAGTCCTGGGCTAACTCAGCACAGTAATTGTGAGACACTAAAATAGAGAATCCCTAAGTCTCTTTTAGTTCCAGAACTTTAATTGCAATTATTAGACTATTTTTAAAATTTCTATATTTAATCTAAATTGTATATTAAACTTTTATTGTTTAAAATGTGGCTAAAATACATTTAACATGAAGCATCATGACATTTTTGCTGCCTCTTCAGACTTGAAGATACTTTTCTGTTTTCTTCTTTTTATTTTATTTTACTTTTTCCATCACCATTTATTTCCTCTATGCCCTCTTCCACCTCCACCTACCCTCCCCCCACCACAATCACCACTGTTGTTCATGTCCATGAGCTCTTTTTGTTCTTCTTTGCTTAATCCCTACACCACCCCAAAAACCCACCCCACCCTCTCTCCTCCTCCACACACACCAGAGCTGTCCACCTGCTTTCTATCTATGAGTCTGTTTCTATTTTTCTTGGTAGTTTAGTTTGTTCATTAAATTCCACATATAAGTAAAATTATATGGTACTTGTTTTTCTCTAACTGGTTTATTCCACTTAGCATAATGTTTTCTAAGTCCATCCATGCACTTGTAAAGGGTAACATTTTCTTCCTTTTTGTGGCCAAGGAGTACCCTATCTAATTAAAGGGTAATATGCAAATTAACAGTCACTCCATCAGAAAGATGGCGGCAGCCATAGCCACAAGATGGCGGCGCCCAGTCCTCTCAGCCCTGTGGGAGTCCCCTAGTGGAGGCAGGAGAAACACTTGCATCATTGCCCCTGCAACAAGGCAAGCATTCTGCTGGTGCATGGATTCATGCGCAGGGCTGCTAGTTCCATTATAAAAAAGTACCATAGCTATTTTACCCACTCATGGGCACTAGGGCTGCTTCCAAATCTTGGCTATTTTAAACAATGCTGCAATGGACATAGTGGTACATATAATCTTTTAAATTAGTGATTTAGATCCCTTAGGATATGTTCCCAGAAGTGATATGGCTGGGTCATGAGGCAGTTCCAGTTTATATTATTTGAGGAAACTCCAGACTGTTTTCCACAGTGGCTGCACCAATCTACATTCCCACCAACTGTGTGTGAAGGTTCCCTTTTCTCCACATCTTCTCTAGCACTTGTTGGTGTGAGGCTTTCTTTTATAAAGTAGTTTTTTTAAAAAAAACTTTTTAGATTTAGGTCTATGCTTCATCCCAATGAACAGTTATATATCTTTATCTTTATTGAACTAAATAAAAGTGAAGAAATGGCTTCCTAAGCACCAGTACAATAAGTGAAGAGAACACAGTAATATTATTGGAATTTGCTTCTTTTTTTAAAAAAAATAATAATATCTGTGTTTTCTTAACATGAAAGAGAGAAAAAAAGCACTAAAACAAAAACACTTTTATTGTGTACGTTTAACTGATTCAAATTTAACTTAGTCTACTACTTTTTAATTAATGAAAAATGAGAAACCCTACATAATGCACTAAGGCAATGATTACAATCTTTTTATGTAAAGGGCCAGATAGAGGCCCTTCAGCCAACAGGGTCTCTATAGCAACTACCCAGCCCTGCCATTGTAGCACAACAGCAGCCGTATACAACACATAAATGAATAATAGGCAGCATTCTGTCGCAACACAATTAAAAAAGGAAGCAATCGATGGGTTTGGACAGTGGGCCGTAGTTTGGCAATTTTTGTTCTAAGCGAAAAGAAAAGCAGCTGCCATTTATTGTGCATCTACTATACAACAGGTGCTGCATTCAAGAATATAAAATTAATGTGAACATTTAAACATTAAAAAAACCTTTTTTTTCATTTTAGGACAGTCAGTCCTTTGGCTAGCTGTCATATCAATTAGACTGGTAGCTAGTGTGTGATTTGAAATGTTACAAGTTTAAAGGGGACAGTTCTGAAGGAGCAGAGCAAAGCACCCACAACAGGAAAAGTACAGAACAAATCTGTCCTTAATGGAGTCAGCAAAAAAGAGCTTCGAGAAATGGAATGAATGCAGGATGAATGCAATCTGGAAAACGAAACATTCTGAATTGCTAAATTTTTATTTAAAGTTAAAATATGACTTCAACCACTCTTTCTACTTACAGTAATAGAATTTCAGCTTCCTACCAGCCCTGCCTTATATACCCATAGGTACATTTATTGATAGTTTTTAAAGGCCTTAACAGCAAGTGCTCTAACTTTTATGTTTATGGAAGGAATACTTGTAGTTGAATTCAGAAACTTGGCTTTATAAATTCAGTTTTTGCAAAGCTTCCTATTAAAATATTCTCATCCTTTCTGTTTTTGCATTCTTGCCTTATATAATGAAACACCATGCACCTTGCAGTGGCATCAATTGACATGTAAAATATTTTCAATTCTTCAAAAAACAAGTTACATGATTTCACATTTCTGAAATAACAGCGCTTTGTATCATAAATTGTACAAAGCAATGACATTTTTATAATAGTCTAGTTTATGTTCAATCTCATTTAAAGAAAAGTGGATATTTATAACATAGTTTAAAAAATACAGCCTGCACATTAGTTTAGCATCATAGATCTGTTTAATCTCTAGAAATTTAATCCGAAGAACTTCAAAAGCCATGATCCTCCTTTTCATGTGTCTATGCTTCTTTCTTTTCTCAGTCGAGGAGCGGAAGGCACTTGAATATGGGATTCCTAACTTGAAAACAATACATCTGGTAAAAATAGAAAAGTAACACCTCACCACACTGCCTAAAATATTAAACCTCCATTTCTCCCTGAGGTTCTCTCACCTGCACACCATACTTTTCTTATTCTTGTGTGTGTGTGTGTGTGTGTGTGTGTGTCCATAGCACTTTGTAATTTTATCATATACTTACAGGTTTATGTATGGTTTTCTAGCTGCTTTTACTAAAATGTATGTTCCATGGGCATCATTTTTTCTAGTTTTGGGTTTTACTGATTTCCGTCTTTATTTTCCCAGCACAAATGTGTGAGATCCTGAGCTCTAATGATGTAATTTATTAAAAAAAAACGTGTTCTTCTTACACTTCAGGGGAAGGCTTCCCAACTTCAGCACTGTCAACATCCGGGGCTGCTGGTCTGTACTTGCAGGATGTGTAGCAGCACCACTGGCCTCCACCCAGGTGCCAGCCCACCCACTCTCAGAGGTGACCCCCCAAAATGTCTCCAGAGGTTGCCAAATGTGCCCTGGGGAGCAAACAGGGTTCTAGAGGATTTAGTAAAACAATTTAGTTGACAATGATTAAGAACTTCTCTATACCTGAATTCTGAAGCATTTAACACTTTGTAAGCGGGCATTTTCCCGCCACTGTGTGGTAGCGTTCGAAACACTTTCCTTTGTGCAGGGGTACATTACAAAACTTGCACATGTACCGCGTTTCACTGTGTAGTTTATGAGCGGCACACACATGACAACGACGTAAAACATTTTTTTTTATTTTTGCCAGTTCCAATTAGAGGTTCCAATGTATGTTTCCTCATGTCCATTGAAAGTCTCCCTGGTGAATCTGATTTTACTCGTTTCCCGCAAAAAATTTATGAGTAAAAACAAGGATCAGAGGAAAGATCCCGCAGAGACAAACACACTCACATCCACACGTAAGTGGGCTTGCTACTTCTTGATCCAAGATTAAGCAGGTTTAACCGCTCTGACACAAGTCATCCTAGAAGCACAGACCTTCATCCCAGGATCCAACCCGCACTGCCCTGAGTTCCATGGCCACTGGAGTAGATGAGAACACACCTTCTCGGCAGGTTGGCAGATATAAAGAAAAATAAAGACAGGCTCGGTCTCTCCAGCCACAGGAAGGAATAGAGTGCAAGACGCAAAGGTCTACTCCATGTGCTGGGCAGTCTTTCTGTTCCCTTCAGTTCTACCCTCCATCCCATTCCACCCATCCTGTGTCCCAAATGACTGATGTCTATGAAATGTATCAACTGAGCTTTTCTGTTCTCAAGATTTGGTTCATTTCACCCAGAGAGAGGCCCCAGCAAGATAGTGGAGGACAGGAAAAGGAACACCATTGCATTTGCTCCTTCAGCTATGTCTCCACTGGCTGGTATTCCTCCATACACGGCCTGTTGAGCAGCCTTCCTCTGTGCCAGAGAGACAGTTCTCTGGGTTCTCCGGGTAACGTTCCCTCCAATTGGACCTTCAGAACATGACTTAGTATAATTTCCTTGTTGTTGCTGGTGCTAGGGTATTTTGATGACCCCCCCCCCTTTTTTTTTTTTTTTTTTTTGAGAGAAAGAGAGAGAGAGAGAGGGGAACATTGATGTGAGGAGGAGAAACACCAATCAGTTGCCTTCATTACATGCCCTGACTGGGATCAAACTCCCAACTTGTGTATATGCCCTGACCAGGAATCAAACCCTCAACCTTTTGGTGCACTGGATGATGCTCCAATCAACTGAGCCACTGAGCAGCTAGGGCATATTTTATTCTTTTTGTTATTTTTGCTTTACCACACCAACCCCTTCTTTAAGTTCTGTTTACTTGCATCCACCTTTTGTTAAATCTTCCATTTTTAAAAAATATATACTTTATTGATTTTTTACAGAGAGGAAGGGAGAGGGATAGAGAGTTAGAAACATCAATGAGAGAGAAACATCAATCAGCTGCCTCCTGCACACCTCCTACTGGGGATGTGCCCGCAACCAAGCTACATGCCCTTGAATTGAACCTGAGACCTTACAGTCCACAGGCTGACGCTCTATCCATTGAGCCAAACTGGTCAGGGCTAAATCTTTAATTTTAAAAGAATTTCAAAGTATAGGTAATTTTAAAACTTGATATGAGAAATCTTATGACCTTTCATCTAAATTCACCAATTTATTATCTTCCTATATTTGTTTTATCATATTCATACTACATATAAATATATATTTATAAAATTAATTTTAATAAACCTTTTTCCATAATACTTTAATGTGTCTTCTTTCTAACAAACATAGTCTCTTACATAACTATACTAAATTTAGGAAATTTAGCATTGAAACAGTAGTCTATAGTTCACATTAATTTTATTTTTCAATTATTCTAATAGTATCTTTTTTATGTTTGAACATCTGTATCTATATAGATGAAGAGGTAATGTGAAAATTGTTTGGGATGCCGTAATGTCACGACTGCTCAGGAGGAGGCAGTGTGTGCAGGTGGGAGGGGACTGCATGGATGGTGGGGCAAGCCACGGATGGCCCAGGCCCAAAGAGAAGAGGGCCTGCCAGCCGTAGTGTGCTGGAAACCCCCCTCTGCTCCTAAGCTCAGAGGAAACACCTTTTCTGACTGCTCATTGGCTAAGCTCCCTGTATGCCACTCAGCGTGTTCTTGCTAACTTGGGTAATAAGAATCCAAGAAAGTGATCTAGGGTTTTTCCACCTCACTCTGGAGGAGCTAAGAAATGACATATCCTGCCTTAGCCCGTTGGGCTTAGTGGTTAGAGTCTTAGCCTGTGGACCACAGAGTCCAGGTTTGATTCTGGTCAAGGGCATGTATCTAGGTTGCAGTCTCCTCACTGGCCAGGGCCCAGGTCAGGGCTCATGCAGGGGGCAACCAATCAAAATGTCCCTCTCACATTGATGTTTCTCTCTGTCTTTCCCTCTCTCTTCTACACTCTCTAAAAATCAATGGAAAAATATCCTCAAGTGAGGGAAAGAAAGAAAGAAAGAAAGAAAGAAAGAAAGAAAGAAAGAAAGAAAGAAAGGTTATTTTCTATGAAAAAGAGATCTTGAAAATGCCTAAAGAAAGTTGTCATTTTTCATGGTGAAAGGACTGGAGTCCATGTTGATGAAAGCACCTTGGCAGTGGCCAGCAGTAGCAGCAGCAGCGGGGTGATGTGGGTGGTGTCTTTCCCTGATCAGCTAGTTGCCTTCTGCAGAGGGAGGCTAGACTGTGGCTTAGGCCTGCTCCCCATGAAAAGCAAGCCTAAGCCATCGGCATCCCCTGAGGGCTCCAGGACTGTGAGAGAGGGCAGCCTGGGCTGAGGGACTCACTCCATTGCCTTGTGCACAAGTTTTTGTGCACTGGGCCTCTAGGTTTTATAATAAGACTGTGGGTAAAATAGCACAGGTTCGAAAGAGGAAGGTGGAAAAACTGGAACATATTTTATTTTAGTTTGTAATGGTAGGAAGTTAATTTGTATCATTGTAGTTGAGTAACTCACCTCTAAATTTGAACAATATTATGAAAGGTTAGCAAAAAGGAAAACAAAAGGACTTAGCTAAAAGGAGTCTAGGCTAGATTCCCAGCTGCCAAGAAGTGTCTTCAGAGTGAGCTGCTTCTGCTCAGACCGCTCTGAGGCACGTCCCGGACTGGGGCAGGGTTGTTCTTTGCAGCAGTTGTTTTACTCTAGGACTGGCTCTATTGCAGAATAACGTATTGGATTTATTCTTATGTCTCAAACCCACTTGTGAATGTGCTGTTTACTCATGGGACCATGAATAATAGATTCATATAAAAGTGAGGAATAAATGTCCCCAGAAGTCCTTAAGTTACTCATATTTTCTTTTTGAGCTGCATTCTTGGTGTTTCATAAAAGAGTGTCCTCATTCATTCAGTTTTCATTAAGTTTCTGCTCCATGAAGAACCATCTGTGTCTTAAATGTGATTAGAATGGGCAAGAGGAAGAATGAAAGAAATAGAAAAATAACCCTAACAGTTCTAAACTTAAAAGGTATGAGAGTTTTCATTTTCCCTCTGAAAACTTAAAAATGATATAACTTGAATTTAAAAATTCAAAATGTTTTATTGGACAAACACCTGCGCAGACTTCTGCTATTTCAAAAGCCTTGCTTGATGGCAGACATCAAAAACTAATCATGGAACATTTCTCCTGATTCCAATTGTGATCTCAGAAGCTTTCACAATACAATAAACTAAGAAATTATTATCAACTGATCAAAGCAGACATCTAGAATAAAACAATTCTCCCTTCTCTGATGTAGATTCGAATAAGCAGTGTATTGTGAAAATCATTTGAAGGCTCCAGGTATGAATGAGGTACAAAACACCAGCCAGATCAGCCTGTAAACTGTTCAGAAAGAATCACCCAAAGCAGGATTAGACCAGCAACTTCATAAAGTATGAACAAAAGCCTTTTCACTCATGTACCAGGCAGCTTTTGTCTCATGTTTAGAGACAATCTGTCACAAGATTGCTTTTACACTTGGGCACTGAAGCAGTATCTGGAAAGGTGCATTCATTAGCCTTTGAAGAACATGATAATGACCAAGCCTTACTCACCAGACTTACTACACAGTGGGTACAAGAGATTCCCCAGGTAATACGCAAAATGACCCAGTCAAAACAGTGTAAAAAAATCAGAACTCTAAGCCATTCCTCTGAAACCAGCAAAAGGCAAAGTGGAATTAGAGTCCCTAACAGTAATATCTGAGATAGTAAAGAATTTTAACTACCAATAAGTTTAATGTGAAAGAAAATGAAGTTTGTTTGTTTGTTTTTCCCCATTTTCCTATGTAGGCAGATGTCACCAGATCAGAGGCTGATTAACATTCCAGAGCTGACTAATCAACAGAGACAAACCCAAGGGGTCTCGTATTTCCCTACAGCATAGCATGATTCCATAAGGCTTATGTGGGTGAACAGAAGGAGAATATTTTTATAGGCTTTGCCTCAGGACACTCAAACGAAAATCACATTTCACTGTAGTAATTGCATTTGCAACACAGAGAACAAAAGAAAAATATGTGACAGGTTGCACATGAAGCACTCTTGCTACCTTAATGGTCTTGTCCTCAAGGTAAATCTAACTAGTCATGCAAATTTCTCACTTCCCACCTGGAACACACACACACACACACACACACACACACACACACACACACCCCAATAGTATATATATTTAAAGTTCCTGAATTAAAAATAAAAATGACAGAAATAAGAAGGAAATTTTTTTGAAGCAACAGCATAGTCACATTTCCAGTGAAAAATACTATAACTCTGATAATAGAACATTTTGTAGGCTATTGAATCAGGGCCTTTCCTCCTCAGTAAAAGAAAGTTTAGAGTTGTGAGTACATGAAACATAGTTTATTTTTGTATTATTATTTACTAAAGGCTTACTGCACAAAAATTTGTGCACTGGAGGGGGGTCCCCTCAGTCTAGCCTGTACCCTCTTGCAATCTGGGACCTCTTGGGAGATGTCCACCTGCTGGCTTAGGCCCACACCCCAGGCGATCAGGCCTAAGCTGGCAGTCAAACATCCCTCTGGCAGCCCGGGGGCCTTTGGGGGATGTCCACTTGCCAGCAGGGAGCAGGCCTAAGCTACAGTCGGACATCCTTAGCACTGCATGAGGAGGCAGGAGAGGCTCCCACCACCACCGCTGTACTGGCAGCCATCAGCCTGGCTTGTGGCTGAGCAGAGCTCCCCCTATGGGAGTGCACTGACCACCAGGGGCAGCTCCTGCATTAAGCGTCTGCCCCCTCATGGTCAGTGTGTGTCATAGTGACCAGTCATTCCCAGTGGTTCTGCTGTTAGGGTCAATTTGCATATTACCCTTTTATTATATAAGATAGAGGCCTGGTGCATGGGTGGGGGGCAGCTGGTTTGCCCTAAAGGGTATCCCAAATCAGGGTGGGTTCCTGCTGGGGTTCCTGGCCAGCCTGAGTGAGTGGCTAATGGCTGTTTGTAGGCTGGCCACAGCCCCTTCAAGGTTAGGATCTGCCCCTGGGGTGCCTGGCCAGCCTAGGTGAGGGGCTGAGGGCCATTTCCAGGCTGGCCACATCCTCTTCAGGGACGGGGTACCTGCTGGGGTTCCTGGCCAGCCTGGATGAGGGGCTAATGGCTGTTTGCAGTGAGCTTGGCTGGAAGCAGGTATCTGGGATTTATTTATCTTCTATAATTGAAACTTTGTTGTTTTAACTGAGCACAGGTCGGGTTGCCCCTGACAACCCAGGTTCCCAGCACTTCCTTGAGCCCAACCTGGCTGGAAGCAGGTATCTGGAGTTTATTTATCTTCTATAATTGAAACTTTGTTGCCTTAAGCAGAGGCCATAGCTGGCCAAGGCAGGCAGGAACTCCATCCCTGGGGCAAGCCTCCTGCTTGTTCCAGATCAGTGGCTGCTGGCCGGTATCTTGTCTGGGTTAATTTTCATATAGTCGCTCTGATTGGCTAGTAGGCATGGCAATTGTTGGTGGATGTGGCTTAGGTGTAGTGGAGTGACACCAATTTGCATATTACTCTTTTATTAAATTAGATTGTTGTATTATTTTCTATACAAACAACGGTAAACCCACTCCACCCTGCATCGCAAGATACAAGGCTTACACCAGACTGGCCATGAGTACTAGCCATGGGAGGGAGGGAGGACATCTATATAATTTTAATTTATGATTTCAGTTTTTTAACTCCTGCTCCTCCTCCTCCTTCTTCAATTGTTCATTTGGTATATAAATTTCAAGAGTATAATTTGTGTTAGGACTCAGTCAGTGTGTGAAGTTATACAGGTTATGTCATTCATGTTATGAGTTGCAACTTTCTCATACATAAAACAGGAATGATGATACCAATCCCTTATTTGCATTGAGGACTGAATGGAAGAACACATGTTAAGTGACCCCTCTTCTAGTTGATACAGAGACGAGGCTAACATTGGTAGCTAATATTTTTATCATTAAACTAGAGGTCTGATGCATTAAATTTGTGCAAGAGCAGGCCTTCCTTCCCCTGGATGCTGGCACTGGCTTCTCTCTGGCATCTGGGAACTGGGCTTCCCTTGCAGCCCTGGCTTTGCACAGAAGGTCACCTGGTCTAATTAGCAAATTACACTCTTATTAGTATAGATTATAATTATTACCGCCTCTGGTAGAAATATACCAAATTTATTTTTTTGGTAATTCTCAAGATGCCATTAATATTTTGATTCTTTTTAGAAAGTTTTGTAGGAAGTTAAATTTTTCAGTGGTTTAATATTAAAAATTGATAGATTCTAAGCAATGGTCAGTTGGTAAACTGGTTCTCAAAAAAACAACAAAACAAAACAAACACACACACACATACACACACACACACAAAACATAGCCCTTCTTTGTAGTTTTTTAGGTTCCTGTGATCTAAACATTCCCTTCATGGCCGATTTTATATTACTACATCAGAAATTTACAAGACATGGTCAGGTTTCATAGCGTGGCTCACACTGGCTCTAGGTCAATTAAATAATAGCCAATTATTGGAATGGCCAATTCATTAACTAAAAAAACTCAGCAAATGACTACTTCATCAAGTAGTAAATATGTTAAATAACCAATTCACAAGATGGCAAATTTGTTAAAAGCCAATTTTCCAGAAGGCAAGTTGCAAAAAAAAATAAAAGTGCCATATGATCAATTCCCAAGTGACATTGCTTATAAAACATCAAATATCTTACAGAGGATCTAGAACAATTTCTGTGGCCATTGTGTATTTTAGTGTCAAGCAAATGCAGGGGACAAGAAAAGCTTAAAATATAAAAAAAGATAGGCACTTGCACATACAGGAAAACCCATTGAAATATAAAATATGCTACCTTGAGTATGGAATATGCATGATCCTGACATTAAACCAAACTGGACTCAGAACTATGCAGCTAAAATGCTGAGTGAAATGAATAATTAAACTTTGAAAATAAATTCTAATCAATTTGGCAATCAATTAATTTGCTATTTTAATCAAAAGGCAAATTGATTTTCAGTGAATTGTCTTTATTTATTCTTATCATTCTTTTTATATATATGTGTTTTATATCTGAATATCTTGAAACATGGAACCTATGAATAATAGCAAATTTAGACATTTTCATAATATTATTTTTATTTTTTTAAAATTTATCTTTATTGTTCAGATTATTACCGTTGTTCCTCTTTTTTTCCCCCATAGCTCCCCTCCTCCCATTTCACACCCCACCCTCTGTTCCCCCCCCCTCCTCATCCATAGGTGTACGATCATTGTCCATTCTCTTCCCACAACCCAATACCCTTTACCCTCGAAAATTGTCAGTCCACTCCCTTTCTATGCCTCTGATTCTATTCTATTCACCAGTTTATTCTGTTCATCAGATTTTTTATTCACTTGATTTTTAGGTTCATGTGTTGATAGATATGTATTTGTTGTTCATAATTTTTATCTTTACTTTTTCTTCATCCTCTTCTCAAAGGATACCTTTCAGCATTTCATATAATACTGGTTGGGTGGTGATGAACTCCTTTAGCTTTTTTTTGTCTGTGAAGCTCTCTATCCGACCTTCAATTCTGAATGATAGCCTTGCTGGGTAAAGTAATTTTGGTTATAGATTCTTGCTATTCATCACTTTGAATATTTCTTGCCACTCCCGTCTGGCCTGCAAATTTCTGTTGAGAAATCAGCTGATAGTCGTATGGGTTCCCCCTTGTAGGTAACTGACTGCTTTTCTCTTGCTGCTTTTAAGATTCTCCCCTTGTCTTTTGCTCTTGGCATTTTGATTATGATGTGTCTTGGTGTGGTCCTTCTTAGTTCCTTTTGTTTGGAGTTCTCTGCACTTCCTGGACTTGGAAGTCTATTTCTTTCACCAGGTGGGGGAAGTTTTCTGTCATTATTTCTTCAAATAGGTTTTCAATATCTTGCTCTTTCTCTTCTTCTGGCACCCCTATAATTCTGATGTTGGTATGCTTGAAGTTGTCCCACAGACTCCTTACACTATTTTCATACTTTTGATCCTTTTTCTTTTTTCTTTTGGCTTTTCCAGCTGGGTGGGTTTTGCTTCTTCATATTTCATATCTTTGACTTGATTCTTGCGACCCTCTCATCTGTTGTTGGATCTCTGTATATTATTCTTTATTTCAGTCAGTGTATGCTTAATTTCTAGTTGGTCCTTTATCATATCCTCAAGGGTCTCACTAAATTTATCAGCAGTCTCTAGAAAATTCTTGAAAAAACCTAATAACCATGGTTTTGAACTCTATATCCAGTCGTTTGCATTCCTCCATTTTTGTCTTTTGTGACCTGTTTCTTAGTCT
>PVJC01038156.1:0-16881 GCA_004026665.1 Murina feae | reverse complement strand
TCCGAGCCTCAGATGCGGCTGGGGGCAGGTCCCCAGTGGTGACACACACACACACATACACACACAAGGCGCCTGGCAGACTGGGGCCATCATAGGACATCCACTGAGGGGTCCCAGACTGTGAGAGGGCACAGGCCGGGCTGAGGGACTCCCTCCACCCTGAGTGCACAAATTTTTGTGCACCGGGCCCCTAGTAAAAGAATAATATGCAAATTAGGTGTCAGACCATCACAAAGATGGCCACCCCCAAGGCCACAAGATAACCACTTCTATAGCCACAAGATGGCAGCATCCAGGCAGGCTCAGCCCCACCACCGAAGTGGTCAGGCCTGTTAGCCAGGCAGGTGGTGGGGGAGGCGGGGGGCCCAAGGGGCAGAACAGGCAATCAGAGGGGGATGAGGGTCCTGTGCCCAGGCCCAAGGCCTTTTCCAGAGGTCTCAGTCATGGGAAAGGGTGGAGCCAGTGATCAGAGGGGTCTGGGGGTCCCATGCCCAGGCCTACAACCTTGGCCAGAGGTTGCCAGTGAGACAAGGGCAGAGCTGGTGATGGCAGGGGGCAGGATCAGTGCCAGTGATCACAGAGGCCTGGGCTCTGTGAAGCTGGTGATCTCAGGGGCCTGGGGGTCCCCTGCCCAGGCCTGCAGCCTCAGACAGAGGTTATAAGCCTGGGCAGGGGTAGAGCCAGGGAGCAGAGTGAAGAGAAGAAACACCTTTTCTTACCACTCATTGGCTAAGCTCCCTGTGTGCCACTGGTAATATTCTTAGTAACTTGGGTAATAAGAATCCAAAAAGGCAATCTAGGGTTTTTCCACCACACTTCTGAAGAAAAAAAATGAAGGTCCACTGCTGGAGGGCTAAGAAATGTCATATCCTTCCCTAGCCGGTTTGGCTCAGTGCATAATGCCTCAGCCTGCTGACTGCAGGGTCTGGGTTCAATTCTGACCAAGGGCATGTACCTAGGTTACAGGCTCCTTCCCAGCCGGGGCCCAGGTCAGGGCATATGCAGCAGGCAACCAATCAAAGTGTTCCTCTCACTTTAATGTTTCTCTCTGTATTTCCCTTCTCTTCCACATTCTCTAAAAATCAATGGAAACATATCCTCAGGTGAGGAGAAAGAAAGAAAGAAAGAAAGAAAGAAAGAAAGAAAGAAAGAAAGAAAGAAAGAAAGAAAGAAAGAAAGAAAGAAAGAAAGAAAGAAGAAAGAAAGAAAGAAAGAAAGAAAGAAAGAAAGAAAGAAAGAAAGAAAGAAAGAAAGAAAGGAAGGAAGGAAGGAAGGAAGGAAGGAAGGAAGGAAGGAAGGAAGGAAGGAAGGAAGGAAGGAAGGAAGAAAGAAAGAAAGAAAGAAAGAAAGAAAGAAAGGAAGAAAGAAAGGAAGAAAGAAAGAAAGTTCATATCCTATGAAAGACACATCTTGAAAATGCCTAAAGAAAGTTGTCATTTTTCATGGTGAAGGGACTGGAGTCCATGTTGATGAAAACACCTTGATGGCTGTGGTGACTGGCAGTGGTTGCAGCAGCGGGGTTATGGGGCTGGTGGCTTCCCCTGATTAACCTGTTCGCCTCCCACAAAGGGAGGCCAGACTGTGGCTTAGGCCCGCTCCCCAAGGGGAGCAAAGAGCGCGCCTAAGCTGTCAGTAGGACACCCCCTGAGGGCTCCCAATATGTGAGAGGGAGCAGGCTCAGCTGAGGAACCCCCCTCCCCAGTGCACGAATTTCATGCACCAGGCCCCTAGTTGTTACTATAATTTGGAACAAGTTATAATCAGTTATCCTTTCTGGACTTCTACATAAAGGATCAGAATTCTTTGCCACACACACAAGTTAAAGAATATGATGTTAGACTTGTTGTGTACTTCTTCTTTGTCTTTCACTTGCTGCTCCAGAAATATGAGTTTGTATGGTACTTAAAAAAACCAATTTGATTCTTTCTTAAAAACGATTAAATGACCTGGATTAAGTGTGGACCCTTAAAACAACTTTGAAGAAAGAGAAGAATCAAATCAGTCTAGAGAATTTCAGTAGCATATATCAAATGCTCCCAGTGATGAATCCAAAAAAATGAAACATTAGTGTGGATGTCATTTTCAATCTGTAATGTAAATATTTGTCACATCAATCTTTTTAAATAATTGGATTTATCCCAGAACAAATGAATATAAGTCTATGATAATTATTTGAAAAATTGTCTTTGAGGTTACTTCTCTGAACTCTACTATTGTGAAGAAAATGTATAGCACATTTCCTTATTTGAAAAAAACCCATATACATTATGTTGATTTTCAAATTTGTGATTTTATTGATAGTAAATAACAAGATGGAAAATAAACTGGTAGTAATCAGGACCCAGTATTCGGTTTAAAAAGGGCTATCGCTTCCCCATTAATCCCAGAGAATGTTTCTTATATTTTTAGCATGTAAAATAAAAACAAGGTTTCAAAATTTCCAAAGAGGTCAATATTTGCGTTGAGAGGCACTGATGATGATAACAGTAGCATAGTTACAAATATCTTCAGATTTGTTGTCATTTCCATCACCCTGAGATATCACATGTCACTGACAAGTCATAGTTCTTTTTATGCCTCCTGTGTTTTATCTCACCGAGAGTTGATTTTGTATGCATGTGAAAACTTACTCTTATTTTAGAAAAGGACGTTTACCCATACAAGGATATGCAAGAAAATTGCAGCCACAAATAAAAGAAATGAAGCATATTCTTTATCTTAACATCTTAACATAAAATGCTTATGTAAAAATGATATATTCACATTTCTAATGACAGATTCAACCATTAATAGGTTGGAACAAGTACTAGCTGATCATGTAGTACTTCTCTTTGGTGTCTTGATGAAGGTTGACATTTTTGACATTAAGGGTTAATTAGTTGCCACTCAGAACGAGGTCAGGAATGGCTAATTGCACTTCAACTAGGTAATTACTGTCATGTATCAAATTCTCATTCCATGTAATTATACAGGATCAGGTGCTCCGACTGCTCACCTAGGGATGTGTTTGCCTTCCAAGTCCTCTCTGTGGGAATTCTGGAGTTTTACACAGAAGGTGAATTCACTTGCAATTTGACCTGGTGACTAATCTGATATGCACAAGCATCTCTGCCACCCTTTGAAATCGTGGTGCTAAGGATGTCATCCAGTTGCACCTTAATGTTTCTGGCTTCTCTGATTCTGTAATTTTGCTGCTGTCAGCTCTGATATTACTGTTCACAGACTAGATATTCATTAAATTCATTTGAGCTATTCCAAACCTTCTTTCCCCCAATAACTGCTGAAGCTTAGCTTATCATCAACATTTACACAAAATGAACGAATGCCTCTAAAGTCAAGAATCAGAGGCAGGGTAGGGGTAGGTGAAATGAAGATTTCTTCTGCAGAGATTCTGTGTGCTGTGGGACCGGCCAGTGCCTTAGTCCTGCATCATTGCACAGATAAAAATGAAGTAGCTCATGCATTTTATGAGGTGGAGGACATAAAACTTCTAAATTTATGCCTCTTCTCCCGTCACTAGAATATGCTCCTAGAGTAGACTAGAGAACCAATTTTCCTGGTTCTCAAAGGACACAATGTAGCTGATTAACTTAGTTGTTTCTACACTCTCTAATCTGATGCAACAGTCAATATTAACAGTTAGAAACACTAGATTCTGCACTAATAGGCATTACTCTCTCATTAACCAGACAGCTTAAATGCCATGGGCATTGAAACTTCAAGTTTATAGGTGGACCAATCAGCATCCTTTCTCTAGCTTGAAGAGGAAAAATAGACATGATTCAATTCAGTTAGAGACTGTGTGTGCGTGTGTGTGTGTGTGTGAAATTTCAATGTGTCACATCAAGGCATCATCACTTAAATAATTGAATTTGTGGCATTGTAGATGTGTACAGGTACACCTTGTGCAGAGGAGCGTCACATTTATAGCTGCTCGTGCACATGATTTTTAAGAATAAAATACCTCCTTTGGGTCTAATAATGCATTTCTATTGCAGTACTTATGCTAGCAGAACTCCCATGGGAGATATTGACAGCATAAGAAATGTGTTTCAAGTCTATATCCACTGGGAACATAAAATAGAATTATTTCATCTCTTCTCTGTAACAGACACACAGTGACTAACATTTGCATGGTGTTTTAGAGTGTATAAAGGTATTTCAAACATGTTATTTCATTTAATCCTCAGTATAAACCTGTGAGAAAGGACTGTTAAATATATGACCTATTTTACAGATGGGATATAGTAGTACACGCCAAGATTTTTGTTTCTAAATCTGTAATATTTTTACCATAAGAAACTAATCATGTTTAATTAAAATACATATAGAGTGTTTTGAAATTCTTGATGTAATAAAACTATTGGTTCCCATATGCATTTACTATATTAAAAATAATATAACGGTGTTTTCTGTTATTTTTAATTTGGTATCAGTGAAATCATCCTGAATATTAAACAGTCAACTATAACTGGAGATCATTTTTAGATATTGTTTTTTCCCATCAAAAATAAATGTGTGTATGTATACTCTCCAATAGCAATACTTGGACTTAAACTGACATGCACAGAGAAAGGGAAAACTGAACTTGTTACCATTGTAACTAGCTAGTTAATATTAATAATAGGAAAGGACTACGGGGGGGGGGGGTGAGACATTATAAGCATGGTCATCTGGGCAGCTTTATTGGGAACCTGTAACTTCACACGCCCCAGGAGTCACAGGTCCATTCTCTGCAAACCTTTAGCGGGGAGGGCAACAAAGGGGAAGATGGGTGCCTGTGCAGTGAAGTCCGATGACATAGGAAAGGGACTTTCCTGTCAGTCTAGAATGGGGAACAAAGATCACTGGCCAGGAGTGTGGGCGCCAATGCAAACCTGTGAATGTTTGGGAATACAAAATCCCGACAATGGAATTATCGCTCCCTAGTTTATTTTGTGGTTTGTGTTCCTGTTTCTCATTTGCTCCAGTGACACTCATTCACTCCTGCCGCGTGGCCCCAGGTTGCAGCTGGGAACACAAGCTAATGTAACCAGAACCTGGAATAGATTAGATCTTGATATGGAGTGGAAACCCTGAACACTGGTTTTAATTCTAGCTCTGCTGCACACCAACTGGGACTTTTTTCATGGCAGGAAGCAGAGAAATGGAACCTTAGAAGGAAACTCCCTTAATGTTAGCTCATCAATAAAATTGTCCACAATACCTCGTCCTCCCATGGGGGCCTCCAGAGATTTCTGTTCTGGGCATCCCCAAGAAGCCTACTTCCATCACCAACAGGTGAGGACAGAGAGCAACCCATTGGTAACGAACTGAAGGGTCTTGACTAGCACTGTGTAACTGACATCCAACTCAAAGTGAGACCTCTTAACTTCTCGTCATAGCCAGCAGCGCCCAGAATTTTAGCACATGGGAACGGGAAGCTCAAAGTTATTTTTAAGGCCTTCTGGAGCTCATATTTCAGTAGGAGAAACTGACATAAATGAGTTATTCAATTAATTATTTAAGTAGACTTGCAGTGAGCACCTTAGAGGAGAGATAAACAGTAATAGGAGAGCACGCAGCACAGACAGAGGACTGGCTTGGAAACCTTCCACTGAGGCAAAGCCATCTCATGTGAAATCTGAAGGACAACTAGAAGGAGGCAGTTAGGTGAAGGTGAGGGTGAATATTCCCTCATGAGGAAACAACAGATACAAAAAGCCTGCCTTAGAATAAAGCATAGAAGAGACATAGAAAGGTTAAAATGGCAGAAGTGCAGAGAATATGGGAAGAAGTAGCCACAGAGGAAGCAGTTAAACCAGCAGGAACTAGATCATATATACGCTATAAATCACTTACTGATTTCTATGAATAACGCCGAACATAATTTTGATAGAGATTATGTTGAATCCTGAACTTGTTTTGCTGAGTGCTGTATTGCCATTTTAACAATATTGAGTTTTCCAACTAATGAGCCTGTGATATTGCACCACTGTTTAGATACTCCATCTTCTCTATATAATATTTTGTTTTGCTTAGTATAGGCCTTTTATTATTTTTTTAAATTATATCACCAGAAACTTATTTTTTTTTAATTGAAGTATAATTGTGTGGCAGAGGAAAAAAATAATTTTCCTCCCACCTTTTTAAATTCTTCTGGCTGAAGTAATAACAAACTGAGGGGTTTGAGAGCACACAGCACAGACAGAAGATTGTCTATTTTGAATTAACATGAGATAGATTGACAGAAAAAGTGACCAATTTTATTACATATGTGCATATGGTTTCCACAAGAGCATGGACCTTGAGGACACATTGAGTAGTTGAGACTTATATGCCGTTCTGGACATGTAAGGAA
This sequence comes from Murina feae, assembly GCA_004026665.1. Taxonomy (NCBI): domain Eukaryota; kingdom Metazoa; phylum Chordata; class Mammalia; order Chiroptera; family Vespertilionidae; genus Murina; species Murina feae. Next base: position 10,541 of record PVJC01038156.1, on the reverse strand, counting down.
AAGGAGGCAGGGGTCTGAGATTTTAAAGGGAAAGTAGGAAACTCACAGGTAAATAAGAAAGAACAAATAGTCTACAGCCATACCATCCTGAACGCGCCCGATCTCGGAAGCTAAGCAGGGTAGGGCCTGGTTAGTACTTGTATGGGAGAAAGAATAAATATGTGGTAAATAATTTCTTACCGGGCCAACCAGAAACAATGGGACAGAGAGTGGTGTCTATCAAACAGATTTGGCAGTTTCTTCTCTACCCGCCATGCTTTTACTTTATGCTAAGATGTCAGCTCCCTCCTTTTTGTTTGTCTATCTGAATTCCTTTTGGCAGATAAGGAAGCTTTTTTATGAGTGTTTTGTTTCTTAAAAATAATCAATTTAAATCATTAATATCCTGAAAGACACATTTTAGGTAGCAAACTTTCTTTCCCCTCAGTTATTGACAAAACTGTAGGATATTTAAAGTGAGCAGCATACTTATATACATACTAGGGGCCCGGTGCACGAAATTCGTGCATGGGGGCGGGAGGGGGGGCAGTTCCTCAGTCCAACCTCCACCCTCTCCAATATGGAGTTCTTGGGGACTCTCACAATCCAGGACCTCTGGTTCTTAACTGCTAACCTGCCTGCTTGCCCTAACCACTCTGCCTGCCTGTCTGCCTGATCCCGCTAACTGCTCTCCCCTGCAAGCCTGGTCACCCCTATTAACTTTCTTTTTTAATCTTATCCCCTTCATGCACAATTGTATTTGACTTCCTTATTGGCTTCTTCCTCACAAAATTTTTCTCCTTTATGTAACACTTTTCCTACTGACTCATCATTTATAAACTTTTCTTCCCTCCTTATTCCTACTTCTATTCCATCATCATTCTTCCCATTTTTCTACTACCCTCCTTCCCTTCCTATATTCCTACTTTCCTTTATCTTTACCCCTGCCCACCCTCCCCTTTTCCTTCTTTCCACCTTAATTTTTTTCTTCACTTCCTCCCTCTGACCTGCTTTGCTCCCTCCCCCATTCCTTCCAAGACTGCTCCCCACCCCTCGGCTGAGGCCTTGGAATGGATCCATCACTTAGGACTCTGCCACCTGGGAATCCATCTCAGGGCACACCCATCACGTGTTCCCTGCGTGATGGGTCCATTCCAAGGCTGCAGCTGAGGGGCGGGGCCGGCTGGCTGCTCCCCGCCCCTTTGGCTGCTGCCTGCAAATCCATCGGCCCTGCTGGACCCCGGTTTGCAGCTTCTCCCAGGGCTGTGGCCTCCACCATCTTGGCTGGGCTAATTTGCATATAGTTGCTCTGATTGACTGGTGGGCATGGCTTAGGCATTCTGAAGAAATGGTCAATTTTAATATTACACTTTTATTAGATAAGACTAGAGGCCCAGAGCATGAAATTCATGCACTGGGAGGGGGGTGGGGGAGGAGGGAGGGTCCCTCAGCCCAGCCTGCATCCTCTACAATCTGGGACTTCTTGGGGGATGTCCTAACCACTCGCCTGCCTGCTTGCCTGATTGCCCCTAACTGCTTCTGCCTGCAAACCTGATTACCCACAACTGCCTTACCCTGTTGGCCCAATTGCCCCCAACTGCCCACTCTTGCCAGCCCGATGGCCCCCAACTGCCCTCCCTTGCTGGCCTGATCTTGCCCCCAACTGCCTTCCCCTGCTGACCTGTTCACCCCCAAATTCTCTCCCCTGCCAGCCTGATTGCCAACAACTGCCCTCCCCTACCTGTGATCTTGTGGTGGACATCTTGTGGTGGCTGTCTTGTGGTGGCCATCTTGTGGTGGCCATCTTCTGACAATGTGGGGGTGGCTATCTTGTGATGATGTGAGGGTGACACACAAGGGTGCTAGGACCACCTAGTCTTTTATTAGTATATACTAAAGGTCTGATGAACAAAAATCATGCATGGGTAGGGCCCCTAGGCCTGGCTGGCAATCAGGGCCTATATGCAGGGGGACCACCAGGGCAATCATGGGGTCTTTCACTGGAACTCACCCACCTTGGCTGGCCTAAGGCCTGTGGACTGGGGGAACTCCTGCAGTGAGCGTCTGCCCCCTGGTGGTTAGTGTCCATCATAACGACCAGTTGTTCTACTGGTCATTCTACTAGTCAGTTGATTTGCATATCAGGCTTTTATTATATAAGATATACATGATTCTATAGATACTAGAGGCTTGGTGCATGAAATTTGTGCACTGGGGGTAGTGTCCCTCAGCCCAGCCTGCAGCTTCTCACAGAGACGACAGAAATACCCACATTCGCAGCTTTTGTGTGTAAGCACTATTCAATTTGTTGTTTGTCTCTGTTCAATTTCCAGAACCCTTAAATGGTTGTTTTTGAATATTTGGTCAAACTTTATACTTGTTTTACTGTTGTAATACAAATAAATAACACAATAGTTAATAAATAATTATACAAGAATAAACTGTTGTATGTACTCTCAACTGCAAACCTAATTTTGTTCACTTCTGGATGTTGGTTACTTTCAGTCTTAAATGAAAAGGTTTTTAAAGGAAAAAAACTTTGTGGCTGAGAGTCTATATGATGTACTAGAAGGAGGGAAGTATTAAGACTTGGAACTCTCTTTCCTGATGATGTTATTAATAGATGCACAGCCTCCAGTGAATGACTTAACCTACTCAGAGGCTCTGTTTTCTCTGACGTAAATAGTGATATTACAGATACTCAGGATGTTTATTAGAGAATTAAATATGAATTAGAGAAAAAATTATCTAAAACTTCAAGTTTATTATACTATGATCTATCGAATATCTCACAATCTTTACTATATGCTTTAGCATATTTTAAATAAGTAATTAAGTCTGGAAAATGATTTATGCATGAGAATTTTACCTTGCTTGCTTGAAGTTATTCACCCAATTTTAATTTTAACTTCACTGTTGTCCATATTTCTTAAGATTTTATAATTTTAAAATGAGAAGTGAATTTATTATTAGGCTTATGTATTCCATTATCCTACTCATTCTGAATTATTTGCTATTTTTCTTTCCCTCTCAACCCATGTATCCTTATTAGACATTGACCTTACTTTCCATCTGGGAAATGACCACACAGCTGCTTCGGTGTGGAGAGTGCTTCATTCCACCCCTTGAAGAAAAACAGGGCTTGAGGAAAATTTTCACTCAGTGTAATAGCAACTAAGGAGCTATGGCTGAATACAAATTATATTAAAAACTAGGGGCCCGGTGCACAAAAATTTGTGCACTCAGGGGGTGGGGGTCCCTCGGCCCGGCCTGTGCCCTCTTGCAGTCTGGGACACCTCAGAGGGGATGTCCACCTGCTGGCATGCCTGGCCAGCCTGGGTGAGGGGCTGAGAGCCATTTTCAGGCTGCCCACAGCCCCTTCAGGGTTTGTGCATTGGGAGGTGGGAAGGTTGGTGAGTGCAGGCCTGGATGTTTCCCACCGAAGGGCCCATGATTGCACATGCCTGGTGGGCCCTCACCGCTGAGGGGACATACCTGGCGCAGAGTTGGGTGGTAAGCCAGGGTCGGACACTGGTGCAGGATCCCTCCGTGGGGCCCTGCTGCTGAGCAAACATACCCGGGGTAGAGTTGGGCAGTGAACTGGCTTCAGATTCTCCGCACTGTGCAGCAGATGCTCCCGCACGCCCTGTGGAGGCCCCTGGAGGGCGGATGAAGGTAGCGGACCCTGGATGGGTGTTCCTGGACACCCTGCGGAGGCCCCCAGGGCAGAGCCAGGCAGTGGACCCAGGACAGGCATTCCTGGATGTCCTGCAGAGGCCCCCAGGGGGCAAAGCCAGGCAGCAGACCCAGGACGGCTGCTCCTGCACACCCTGCAGAGGCTCTTGCTCCTGCATGCCCTGGGGAGGCCCCCAGGGGGTGGAGCCAGGCAGTGTACCTGGGACAGGCACTCCTGGATACTCCTCGGAGGCTCCCGGGGGCGGAGCTAGGCAGCAGACCCAGGACAGCTGCTCCTGGACGCCCCGAGGAGGCCCCAGGCCGGACCCCCCCTCCCACTGAGCTGACACACTTGGCACAGCTATGCCAGCTGGCCGTGGAGGCTCCCAGTGCAGAGCCCCCCTGCCAGCCTCCATCTTGGCTGGGTTAATTTGCATACAGCCACTCTGATTGGCTGGTGGGCGTGGCTGTGAGCAGAGGCTCAGCCAGCCTAGGCAGGCAGTTGCAACAGAAGCCTTTGGTTTGCTCTAGCTCCATGGCTGTTGGCCGGGTTAATTTGCATACAGCCGCTGTGATTGGCTGGTGGTAACGGTCAATTTGCATGTTTCTCTTTTATTATATTAGATATTCTCAAGTATCTTCTACCTGCCACAACCATCTTGTAAAAGTAACTGTTATTCTTCATGACTTAATTTCCCCCTTGTTATAATGAATGAAAGTAATGGCTATTCATATTTCTACTATTTAGAATTGGGAGGAAAATTAGTTATGTAATGCCCACAAGATCTGTTAAGCCATTTAATCCTATGGAGATACAAATACACATTCTGGTTTTTATTAAAATAATAATGAATAGCATATTTATATATATAAAACTGATAATTGTAAACAATTAAAGATGAAAACTAACAAACTTATCTGAACATTTATTTTATCAAGTCTAGATCAAAGGGAAGATAAGAAAACTTTAGCAGATGTTTTATAATGCTTTTTTTGATGTTTGATTTCCCTAGTGAATTAATGGTAAACAGTATCAGTTGTGTGTATTTTTCTGAGATCTTCCAAAGACTATGGCTTTGATCTCACACTTTTAAAGATGAACAGCATGCTATATACTTAGAGGGTATAAGAGAAGAGAACGAATTTATAGTGCATTATAAAAATACTGTTTAGCACTAGGAAGAAAAAAAATCAATATTTGTTACTTCTCCACAGTCTTTCTCCAATTATTTCCAAAGTAACATAATCTTAACTTCTAACTAGTTTGTTTTCAGAGTATCTAAAATGTTCTCAAATCCCTACCCACTCTCCAGCAGTTATGTTTTTCCCCTTTTGTTTAACAAAGCAAACAAGCAAATGAAACCAGTTTCTTCTAGTCAGTGATTTTGATAAAATTCTTCACACACATGAAAGTTGTTTCTCAGTGGGATTTTTAGAAAATGATTAAGATCAGAATAGCCACCAGTCTAATTTTCTTCACAAACTTGACTTTTGTTAGCTTGTAGAGACTGCCACATGGTTCTAACCTATCTCCAAGCATTAATTCAGTTGTCGTAGAAACTTATGAAGCCTAACTTTCAGTCAATCCTCTGATAGTATAGGGAAAGCAAAAACGAACAAAAAGCAGAACCTCCCGTTAGGGGAGCATGTTAGTTCCTTAAGTGTAATAATCCTTTATAGACTTTGTTATGCAAGATGTGGTCATATGTACCTAGAAGAAGAAAAAAGATCTAAATGTCATTCATATACTTTCCCCCATGAACGTAACTTACAATAAAAATAATGATCTCAAAATTATTACCATATTTTGGAGTTTACTGTTTAGCTGTAGACCTGATACTATTATCAATAAACAGATGACTCCAATAGTTTTAGAAAATAAAGACTTACATAGTTTTTCTCTGAAATATGAATTTCTAAAGATAGTTCTATATTCCAATGTCAAGAACTACACAAACTGAGAAATAAGAACCATTGACTTGGTGACACTCTGAACTTGAACTCTGCTCTAATTTCTTATTTCCATATTTAGGAGGTCATTCAAGAGGTGTTTATTCTCCCTGTTTAATTAAAATAGAAATTCACATTTAACTTCTTGTTCATAATATGATTTCTACACCTAAAAATATCCATTTTATAGTAGAATCTACATAAAATTTTATGCAAATAAACATGAAAACAAAATCTGCCAGTATATGCCACTCTGAAAATTGTTCAGATAATTCAATTTTACTTTTTTAGCATATTTAACTACTATTTTCTTGAGTAGAAAACTGTATTACAAAGCTGTTGGGTCAGGAGATGGATATTTTGAATTTGAAAATCAATATTTCAGTAATAGTTGCAGCATATACAGCTTATTTAATCTTTATTGCACTATCATCTTGGGAATTAAATGAGAACCCATAAAATAATACCATGAAAGGCAAAATGCTGTGAATATTTTGTGACTCTTAATACATAATATTCAGCAAAGCCTGGGTAAAGTAACCCCTCATTCTGTGAAATCACTTAGAGTTGACCTAAACAACCTAACAGCACTGTCAGAGAGGAAAAGAAGGTGGGGTGTGGCCCCGAATCATCTTTGCAGTTAACACAAATCAAGAGCTTCTCTGACCTAAAAGCATTTCTCTCACTTCAGACTACTCATAATAAAAATCTTTACCAAATTTTCTAGCTCAGAAAAACATATAAGAGTAAACTAGTAGATGGATTTTCTGAAATTACCATTTTTCAATATCTAATAGTTCCAATATCTAAAATTGCATGTTTTATGGTTTGCTGCTGCTTTCATTGAAATTGTTTGTTCTTACAACCATTTTGTGAAAAGATGGGATGCAATTTTTTATTGATGAGACAACTTGCCTTGACTCTTATGTCAACAAATTATACAAAGTTATATACATAGTAGGGGCCCAGTGCATGAAATTCGTACAAGAGTAGACCTTCCTTCCCCTGGCTGCTGGCAATGGCTTCCCTCTGGCACCTGGGACCCAGGCTTCCCTTCAGCCTCCAGCAGGCACCCAGGATTCGGGCTGCCCTCACAGCCCCAGCTTTGTCTGAAAGGTCATCCGGAAGGATGTCTGGTCCAATTAGCATATTACATTTTTATTATATAGATTAACTGAAACTTGAACCCAGTTTTTTCTCTTTTTTTTAAATCAAGTATATATTTATTTAACCAGGCCAGTGAAGCAAGAAGTCATGTTATGTAACTCATATAGTCCAAAATTAAGAGAGGAGAATGAAAAAGCTTAAAAGCCATTATGTTTTAAAAAACAAACAAAAATCCATCATACAGACCCATACATACACCCCACACACACGCACATACTCATCTAGAGATAGAGTAAAAATAAACAACTCTATATGTAAAGGTCCACTTGCCCCAGCTCGTTTGCAGCTCAGGAGGACTTACTGCTACTGCTAGAGATAACCAAAGTAGTCATGCTCTAGCCAAAACTTATGAGTCTGTGAGAAATAGAGCAACAAATTTTGTGTGTCACCTTTTGCGGTTTTTGAAAATAAAAGCTTACTTCTGCATCTGGTTGGGGCTGTAGTGTCGGTCCTCACTTCGGTGGGAGCTGGCACTGCAGCCAGCTGGCCAGCTCACTCAATAAATCCTCACTTGCTGCTTAAGACCTAATTGGAGTCGATGGTCTTATTCTTGAGAATGATGTCTCTACAACACATATACCTCCATAACCTAAAATTGCAGGAATATAAAAAGTTATATACTTACTGATGATTCAGGTTTTAGGGAAATATCAAATTATTATGATTTCATTACTCAAGAAAATAATAAAGCATGTATTTTAGCAAGATTTCCACATAAATAATTACTAAAGGTAAAATTTGGGTACTTTAAATGAAGGCCTCCTCACACCACCATGTATAGTTTTGCCCAGGTCCTCATGACCTCTTATTGTGTCGGTTCAGATGACAGTGTTCTCGCTTTGTCATGGGCTGTCATCTAAAAGACACTAACATTCTCCATACCTAAACTATGCCATGAGCTGTGCTTGCTTACAGGAACTGAGCACAAAGATCAAGGTGCTGACCACAAAAACCAAGATGACAATGGTACATTGTGTCAGGACTCTGTGCAAAAGGGCAGAGTACAACAGAAGAATGACTTACATATATGCCTAAAATAATTTAATCACTCCAACCCACAGCCTATCCTATATAATAAAAGTCTAATATGCTAAGTGACCAGTTAACCGGGTGGCTGTTCAACCAATCAAAGTGTAATATGCTAATGATATGCTAAGGCTCAACCGCTCACTATGATGTACACTGACTACCAGGGGGAAGATGCTCTGACTGGTAGGTTAGCTTGCTGCAGGGGTTCAGCTGAACAAGACTGAGCAAGAGGGGCTGGACATGCCCTGGGGCCCTTCCACAGTCCCTCCCTGGCTGACCAAGCTCCCGCATCCCTCCCTGCCCCGACTGTGCACCATTTGGGTCCCTCAGCCTGGCCTGTGCTCTCTCACAATCTGGGACCCTTTGGGGATGTTGGAGAGCCGATTTTGGCCTGATCCCGCTGGCCAGGCCAAGGGACCCTGCTGGTGCACACATTTGTGCACTGGGCTTCTAGTAAATACAGAAACTCCTTCCCAATCAGGAGCATCAGCTCGCCCTTATCCAGTTCTTGATCAAAGGATTAAGATCCTACTCTGCTTCACTGAGCTAAGTATTGTTGTACTGCTGTGAACGGTACTGGACTTGGTTTGCACCCTCTCTCCTCCCTCATTTCCCCCTTCCAGGCTCAAAAGGACTGGTAACAGCTTTACCCTAACTCTGTCTTTCAATAGCACCAGAACCAGCTGTCTCTCTTCTGAAGAGACTCTTAACTTTTAAATAAAATTCTCCCTATTATCATTCTGTCTTATTGAACATTCTTTCAACTCCCACATCCCCATGGGCGATCTTCCACTTTGACCACTAAATATTAAAAGAAGTAGGGTGCCTGACCTAACTGTTCCTTCTCTATACTCTCCCAAGCCAATTTCACTTATCAATAAGCTTTAGGTGATGACAATTCACTTTTTTTTTTTTAAATCTCCAGGGCAGGCTATTTTTGTACTTAGAACTGAATTCAAACTCTGTTAGTATACTTAAGGTTTTCATGTCTTAGACCCTGCCAAACTTTCTAACTTATTGCATGCCATTCTTTCCTTCATTACAGTTATTGTTGCTCTTCCTAGAACAGAATCAAATGTTCTTTTTCATGTCAAAACATTGTACTGACTCTGTGTTCTACCATTGCCATACCTCCTGGGATCTTTCTATGGCTAGTCATACTAATTTAAATCATCTCTTTATACTAGATTTTCCTGACAGCCCCTGTGGCTGTCCCTAGTGATCTCCATCACAACACACTGTTTATTTCTGCATAGTGCGCATACATGCATACAAGTCACTGACACACAAGAGGAGTTTTAAGAGGAGTCAAGAAAGTAGAGAAGGAAGAAGATAGCATTAGTACTAGATTTTTATAGAAGGGGTGCTTGTTACCTACATGAAATAAAGTTTTCTGCTTTGCCTATAGTTAAATCCACTGATCAGTAAGTTTTTAGTACTAGGTAGTACTGAAATTAAAAAAAAAATTATTATATTTTCTATCTTATTTTTCTTGTTTCTATCTATTCTATTCCCCATATGGTATTCTTTGTGACTTCCAATTTACTAATTTATTTTAGCTGTTTCTGATCTAGTTTATATTTATTAGGTTAATATATATAAAACACTTAACAATGGACAGCAGTAATCACAGAACATGCATTTTGTGTTACTATCATTGTTTCTGTTTAACTTCCCTTTTGAGTATCTTTTTAAATTTAAGTGCCTAAAATTTTCAAGAATAGGTTTTTTTTATTTGATTATTTTTCCATATTAGTTCTAGCTACTTAAATATTTTTCATATTAGATGTTGTTTCCCAATTTTCTAGTTTCCTGACATGTTGTTTTACCTATCCTATATAATAAAAGATAAATATGCAAATTATTTCCTTGGGAGTTCGACCACTCGCTATGACATATCTGACTACCAGGAGGTAGCACAGAATAAAGGAAGGACCCAGCCAGCAGCTGGCAGCTGTGGGAAGGAAGGCTCAGCCAGCAGCCTGAAGGCACCAATGGGCCCTGATCACCAGCCAGGCCTAGGGACTCTACCCATGCACAGATTCCATGCACCGGGACCTAGTTTCAGCATATTAGCCATACTTATTCTAAGACACTTTAAGACTGCTTTAGTTTCATTAGATGATAGGTGCAGATAGCTCACAGTGCGCCAGTCTCAATTCTCCCCATCTCTATTTTATTGATAAAGCCACTCAGTTAAACAGGAACATGGTTACTCAGCTAGAGACAGTGTATCTCAGCCTTTTTTTCAGGTAGGAATAGGCATGTAACTGAGCTTCTGCCAGTAGGATGTAATAAAAAGCGGCATGTATTTCTAGGTCATCTCTCTAAAATGGTACAGTCTGAATACTACATGTAGTTATGATACAGTTTTGACAAATTAGGAAGGTGCAAACACCTTAGTGAATGGTGGAAAAACATTTTGAAGGAACCAGGGGCTCTGAACAGAGACCCCAGAACACTGGAATACTAATCTAAACTAATAAAAGCGAAATATTAAAATTAACTGTTTCTCCGAGACAGGGTAAGCCACGCCCACCAACCAATCAGAGCGGCTGTATGCAAATTAGCCCAGCCAACATGGCGGCCGCCACTCACGGACCTGAGTAAACAGCCCTTTCCATTGCGGCAGGAGGGAAAGTGAAGCTGCGCCCCTCAGCTCAGCTCCGATTAAACTGCCTCTAGCGAAACACAGCTTTTTGAAACATTGTAACAATCATAGAATCCTCCGGAGCTGAAGG
>PVJC01038155.1:0-16881 GCA_004026665.1 Murina feae | reverse complement strand
GTTTTCGGAGCTAACTTTGTTCATGTTCTCATTGCCAATCCTCTCCTCATGAATTTGAAACACCTTTCCTGTAAAATCAACAATGTTCATTTCGCTTGCAAACATTCTTGCCTGAGATTGAATAAGTTTGGTTGACACACACAAGCCACTCTGGTATTGCTCCATAATCCAAGTCTGCTCCAAGTTTGCCAATTTTGTTGGTTTTCCTCTTATGGCCTTCTTCTTTTTTGGCATCTTAAGGAATTGTTCTTCCTGTTTTCTCTGCTGTCTGATCATATACTCAGTGAGAGGAGGTCCAAATAGTCTCTCTGCAGCTCTATTTCCATACTCTTTTGCATAGCTGATCATATTCCGTTTGAATTTTGCAGAGTAAAACAAATTCTTACCGGTGTTTATCTTTTTATTTTTTGACATCTTCATGGGCTCAGAATGCACATTCACCACCTCCATCTCCAGTTACGGCATCAGCTGACATCAGTAACAATGAGGCTCATGATTGGAGGGAGCCTGTTTGACAAGGTATAGGCAGCTATGCACCCATGCTGCTCCCTACTTGGCTGACTTCCTTGATTTTCAGTCTAACGATTTTAGAAAAATATAGCATCTTATACGCGGAAAAATACTGTATGTCCACTTCATTGATAAGAAATTGACGCTTAGGGGCTACATAACTAATAAGTGTCAGGTTCAGAATTTGAACATGAGTTCTCTGACTCCATAGCATGATACCCACTCTATATAAGGCTTCCTATGCTGTTCAGAGAGAGCTGTGCTACCCAGTATGGTAGCCACAGCCATATGTAGCTATTGAGATTTAAATTAATTAAAATTAAATTAAATGAAAAAGTCAGTTCCTTAGTTGCACTAGCCACATTTTAAGCACTTAGTAATCACATGTGGCAAGTGACTACCACATTGGACAGCACAAATACAGAACATTTTCATCATTACAGTTCACACTGATGTATTAAGCTGTTTTAGAATTTCAAGTTAACTCTAATTTCAGTCGCCTATTAAACTTTCCTTTAGGGGCCAGATTATGTCCCTGGAAATTGAGGCTTCCTGCATGCCCAAGGCTAAGGGTGATGCAGGGCTGTGCAGGATTGTGTGGCCTCTACCAAACTGCTTTTTTTCTTGCTTTTATTCTGCACAGGGAAGCTTATGGTATGGTAAGAAAGTGAAAGCAAGGAAGGGAAAGAGAGAAAGAGAGAAACAGAGAAAGCAGTAGCTGTATTAACTGCCTCAATATGCCAACATTATTTTAAGTGGACTTTTCTAGATACTTACTGGAGAAATTTCTTGCAGCTTAATTTTCGGGCCATACAAAATTATCAACTTAAAAATTAGCCTGCTATATTTGGTCAAGCATTTAATTAATTCACCCCTAATGCCTTGGCAGGACCAGACCAAGTGATTTTGAGTCCTTACATGGCCCACGGGCCAGATGTTCCCCACCCTTGAGTATGTCTTAACCCAAAGTAAATTGGTTTTGGTTGACTACTAGTTAAGGATTAAAAAATATATATTATCTTATTTCACAGAAATAATTTGTGATTTTTTGAAAAAGTATTCAAAACAAAAAAACAAATGTACTTTGCTAATATTGATATTGTTTGGCAATGATTTTAAAGTTAGAGTCCTTGCAGGTCTGGTTTTGTTTAGTACTTTTATTCTTAATGAAACTATTACTTTAAATGAAAGGAAACAGATATTGGATGTATTCAGCTGATCTTCCATTTCACAACTAGATGTCAGTGTTAACATACCTGATTTGATGTCTCAGGTGTGCTTTTAAGGAGGTAATTCAAATAATTACTCATCTGTATGAGATGTAGATCAGAAAATAAATTGTAAAGAACAAAAAGAAGAAATGTACTTTTTCACTACTACTAAGCAGAGTGGCTCTTCCCCACAACTTTTCCAAAAAGAGTGATGAGAAAAGAGAAGGAACATCATTGTTGTTTAAATGATGTGTGTGTGTGTGTGTGTGTGTGATTCTTGCTTACTTAAATAATTGTATTAAACATCTCCAGGCACTTTCAGTTTGTTGCCATATTGCAAATTACATCTTTTATTTAACAAAACAGTTAAATTGTTCAGTGAAGTTTATTTAATTCTGAGCTTTTATGATGATTAGTAGTAGCTTAGTTCTTGACCTGAATTATAATAGGTAATTTTGCAAAGTGATCTTTATATACTAATTTTTTATTGTTTAAAAGCCTTTTTTATTTATGTTTCAAGATCTCTCTGATGCTTTTAACAAAGATACAGTTTATATCTTTATTTTATACTAGGGACCTGGTGCACAGAAATTTGTGTTCTCGGGGCGGGAGGAGGGTGGTCCCTCCGCCCAGCCTGTGCCCTCTTGCAGTCTGGGACCCCTCGGGGGATGTCCACATGCTGGCATGCCTGGCCAGCCTGGGTGAGGGGTTGAAGGCTGTTTTTCAGGCTGCCCACAGTCCCTTCACGATTCGGATCCCTACTGGGGTGCCTGGCCAGCCTGGGTGAGGTGCTGAAGGCCGTTTTCAGGCTGGCCACATCCCCTTCAGGGTTTGGGTCCCTACTGGGGTGCCTGGGCAGCCTAGGTGAGGAGCTGAGGGCTGTTTTCAGACTGGCCACAGCCTGTTCAGTGTTTGGGTCCCTACTGGGGTGCCTGGCCAGCCTGGGTGAGGGGCTGAGGGCTGTTTTCAGGCTGGCCACAGCCCGTTCAGGGTCCGGGTCCCTACTAGGGTGCCTGGCAAGCCTGGGTGAGGAGCTGAGGGTCGTTTTCAGGCTCCCCTCAGCTCCCATTGACCCAAGGTCCCAGCGAGGCTGTCTGGAATCAGGTTTCTGGGGTTTATTTATCTTCTATAATTGAAACTTTGTTGCCTTGAGTGGAGGCCTTGGCAGGCAACAAAGCCTCTTGTTTGCTTCAGCTCTGTGGCTTCTATAATTGAAACATTGTTGCCTTGAGCAGAGGCCTGGTTGGCCTAGGCAGGCAGTTTCAACTCCATCGCCGGTGCAATGGAAGCCTCCTGTTTGCTCTAGTTCTGTGGCTACTGGCCGCCATCTTGGCTGGGTAAATTTGCATACAGCTGCTCTGATTGGCTAGTGGGTGTAGCTTGGCTGGTGGGCGTGGCATATGTGTCTCAGAGTGATGGTTAATTTGCATATTACTCTTTTATTAGATTAGATTATGGCAAGTAATTATTTAATTTACACTCAATTAGAGGTAGCCACCTGTGATATTAATAACAGGAATTCAAAGTTTCCTGTGACCTATATACAAGGCAGCAGGGTACCTAGGGGATAATTGGTCCTAGCCAAGTGTTTTGAGCCCAGTAGATATTTAGTATATATTTACTTAAGAGACATACATGCCCTTTTTTCCCTCTGGCATCATATCCAGGCCTCAGGGTATGGTTGTGATTTCTAAATGTGTGAGCCTTCTCTATTGCCCCATCTTGTGTTTTATGTCTAGATGAAATTTGTGCTAGAATAGGCCTTCTTTCCCCCGGCTGCCGGCACTGGCTTCCCTCTGGCACCCGGGACCTGGGCTTCCTTTGCAGCCCTGGCTTTGTCTGGAAGGTCGCCCCATCTAATTAGCATATTACACTTTTATTATTATAGATGCCTATTTCATGAACCTTAGCTCCTCACATCTTTTTTTTTTTTTTTTGATACTTGGGCTATCTAAGCTATTAATAGCAAATGGGTATTAAAGAAATAGCTATTTGAAGATACTATGTACTTTTATAATATTTTCTCTGATGGTTTTCCTAAGAGGTCTGAAATACTTTTATTTTTAAAACTCTTCAATTTTTCCCTTGACTTGGAACAGGGTAAACACATAGTGTGTTTTGGGAAAGAAGGACAAGGTGGATGGTAATTGCAAAATATAACAGCAGCTACTCTTACATACTAGTAGTTCAAATTTTGATTGCCATTTAAAGACTATGGCGGAATTTTCTGAATCTGAAAGCATTTTCAACATGCTTTTCTTTAACAGCAAAACAGTTGAAGGTATGCCCTTGTATTATTTTCCTTACTCTTCTTATATTCTCTCCCATTCTGTTCAGATTTTTAATATTTGGTCTGTGAACTTTTTACATTTGGATGCCAATTAATTGTTGATCTCATTTAAAAGCTTACGTAAATCTTAAATGGGTGAATTTTGTGTCATATGAGTTATATCCCATTCAGCCTATTACTTAAAACAAAACAAAACAAAACGAAAACTTACCAGAAAGCATTTTCAGTAGTATTGGGGAACAGCTTTGTATTGATGTTAGAAGGTGAGGAACAAATAATAGTTACTTATCTAAAGTTCCAAGTGATATGGCTTTTAAAAATATATTTCTGTTTCCTAGTTTTGGTTTAACTTAGGAAAACCTTCTACTTAACTCATAAATATATATCTTAATGGAGGGTGAGAAGGAAATATAAGAGATAACGACTAAAACATGTAAATCTTATTTTTAGCTTTGAAATGCTGTTAGAGAGATGACCCAGAGGTACTAAATATTCTACTTCATACCTGGGCTGGTTGCCAGTTGATAATCTGAAATTCAACTAGATCAGTGATGTTCAACCTTTTTCATCTCATGGCACACATAAACTAATTACTAAAATTCAGCAGCACATCAAAAAATATACTTTTGGCCGATCTGACAAAAAAATAGGTATAATTTTGATTCATTCACACTGGACAGCTATTGTGTTAACTGTTGTCATTTTTTTATTTGACAATCTAAGGAAAAAGAATCACTGCCTCTGACTAAATAGCCAGGTATTACATGTTTTAAAATTTTTTGTGGCACAGTGGTTGAAAATCACTGAACTAGATAATTGAAGAATTGAGGAAATCTACAGAGTTCATTATTTTGACTTCTCTATGAAAATATTGATGTTAAGGACTTTACATTTTAAGATATTCCATTTCTCATTACAGAAAGCGGTATACCTGCACATGTGGTGGCTGCCATTGATATAAACGATGTTGCTAATGAAGTATACAAGTATAATTTTCCTCAAACACAGTTACTAGCCAAGACCATTGAGGTGAGTAGCTATTATTATTGTTTTAATAAGCATATAGCAAGGAGAATGTGATTGAAAAACACTGCAACATACTATTATCTTAATTCAATGATAAGTTATCCTATATAATAAAGCCCAGCAACCAAACGGTGGAACAACCAGAATGACCATTTGACCAGATTCTCAATGCAGGAGCTGCCTCCCTGGTAGTCAGTGCACAGCGCTCCCGCAGTGGGCTGATTCCCACAGGCCGCCCCCCACCATGCACGAGTCACAGCACTAAAAGCTGGCGGTTACTAAACACTGTCTTTGTGGCAGGCGAAAGCCGAGTACTCTCCATGGAATCTCAGGTAATCCCAGGGTTGATGGAATGAGATCTTCAGATCTCCAGTAGTTGAGGGAAAACACACACTGCTCCTTTTTCATTCTATTCGACCCACCTTCTTGTGAGAAAAGTAACAACTGGCTCCTACGGCCCTGAGCACTGTGCCGAGAGCTCATCGGCTGGGCTCCAAGTGAGTCTGCCTTCCAATGGCCTTTACACCTAACATCGCTGCCTGAGCATCTCACTCAACCCGTATCACTGACTGAGCACCTCCCATGTCCTAGGCATGCCTGGGTGCTCGCAGAGCAGCAGGGAGTCAGCCGCCCTGTTCTACTGAGCATGTGTTCCGCTGGAAGAGGAAGAGGGTGCAGGGAGGAAACGGCCTCAGACAGATGTGAGGTGCAGCTTTAGGGCCCGGGCACCATGAAAACTTGGGTGTGAAGCCTCATAGAGGCTCTGTGAGGGAGGGGCAAAGGGAGGCTTACTGAGGAAAAGTGGATGGATGGAGGAAATCCAGGCAGATGCCTGGAGAAGAGCATTAGGTAGAGGAGACAGCCCAGGGAAGGGCAGCAGGACAAGCAAGAGGCCGAGTGGAAGGGGATCGAGATTGGGTCGTGGGAGCACATCCTGCAGGTATTGAGGACCTGTGAGAACCAGGTGTCCCCTGAGTGCAGGGGGAGGCGCCGGGGCTGTAGTGAGGACCCACTGGCTTGTGTCAGGACAGACTGAAGGGGAAGAGGAAGCAGGGAGACAGCAGCAGGCGACGGCACCTTCCTCGAGGGCAACACAGACAATGGAAACTGAGGCAGCCGAGGTGGTGGCTTTGGGGTGTGCTGAAGGGAAGCCAGAGCATGAGGAAGCCCCATGCTCTTCTTGGCCCCTGGGAAGGGAGGGTCTCCGGTAGCTGCTGGCAGGGAGTCTGGGGTCAGATCCCTTTTGTTGTGAGGGTCTGACTGTAAAACCCAGACCTTAGTTTGAGCTCCACACGAGGGATGTGGAATGTTCACAACCAGCCTCCTACCCTGACATCCAGGAGGCGGGTCATTCCTGTCTGGCTGCCCTAACCCCTCCACGTTCCCACCTCCACCCCCAAGCCCTCTTCAGTGATGACAAGTGCTTGTTGCAAACAAGCAAATGGTTTTATTTTTTGGTACAAAAAACAACGAAACAGAATGTACAGTATTATGTAAAGCAGACGTTGAAAACTAGAAAAATGAAGGCCCCTTGTGGACACACAAATCAGCTGTGCTCAGAACCCAGGTCACTGTGACACAAAGGGCTCAGGGTCCAATGCAAAGGGCTTGCCCAGGTTGTCTGACTCCAATTCCCAACTCCAGTTTCCAGGGAAGAGAGGATCTGGCACCACAGAATAGCATGGCTGAGACCAGGGCCTAAGGCAGTGCTTGTGGTGCTACCTGAGAAAGAAAGGCTCCCGAGATTGCTGGAACAGGGCGATCAGCATCCAGATCACTGCCTCTAACTCCCACCAGGGTCTGTGATGCTTCCAGCTCTGCCCCTCCCGCCCCCTCCCACGTCTCCTCCCAGGTGAACTGCAGATGGCCCTTCCCACCCTCTGCCTTTCTCAGCTCTGATAGGAGGTAGGGAGGGTGAGGGTCCTGTAGGGAATCTGAGGGCCTTGAGGAAGTGCCTCTTAAAGAGCCCAAGACAGTGTCCACCCACCCTTCTGGCTGAACCAATTAACACAGAGGCCTTACGAGTGTGTTTAGAACCAGTCCATCTCCATCCCCTGGACTCTGTCACTTGGCTGTTTTGGGCAAGGACCTCTGGAGTGTTAATTCTCTCTCCTTTAAAATGAGAACAAGAGCCTGGTGGGTGTGGCTCAGTGGTTGAACATGGACCTATGACTCAGGAGGTCAAGGTTTGACTCCCTGTCAGGGCACATGTCCAGGCTGTGGTCTCGATCCCCATTGTAGGGTGTGCAGGAGGCAGCCAATTCATGATTCTCTCATCATTGATTAGTAGCTATGTGCACTAATCAGTGTGCCAGTAGCTCCCTGCCACCCTCCAGTAGCTCTCCGCCTGATGCCCTGCCCCCCCACCCCTTCATAGCTTGCTGCCCTGCCCCTTCCTGTAGCTCTCTGCCACCCACTTGTAACTCACTGCCTCACCCTCCTGCTGATCTGTGATATAGTCGTTATGCAATCGGTCTCTACGCTTCATGGCATAATGATCATTTGCATATTACAACTTTATTATATGATGTTTCTCTCCCTTTCCCTTTCTCTCTAAAATCAGTGGAAGATATCCTATAGAATAAAAGCCTAATATGCAAATTGTCCCCTCGACCAGGAGTTTGACCAGGAGTTCACCTGCTTGCTATGATGTGCGCTGACCACCAGGGGGTGGTGTGGAACATGGCAGGCATCGGCAACAAGGCACTGGCAGTGGGCGGCAGTGGAGGCGCTGCTGGCCCCAGTGGGCTTCTGGGTGAGCAGGTCCACAGCTGCCAGGACCACAGGGGCTGGTCGGGCTCACCGTGAGTTTGTACTGGAGCCGGCCTGCCGAGATCAGTTGGGAGAGAGTACACTATCCGTGCAGCTTCCGTGCAGCGCTGCTGGGCAGCCCAGAGGCCCACACTGCCCCGGCCCATGGCATCTGGCCGCACTTATCGCATCTTTGCGTGGGGACTTGGGCGCCATGACTCAGGCAGAGGCAGGGAACGTGGGGGCCCCGGGGCCCAGGTGCTACCCAGGTCCCAGGGGTCTGCTGGGACCTGACCTTCTATACCAGACACTCATGCTTTGATCACCAGCCAGGCCTAGGGACTGCACTTGTGCACAAATTTCATGCACCGGGCCTCTAGTATATAACTGAAAAGGTTTAGGAGATGGAATTAATGTTTGATATTGTATCAAAAAATAACATGCTGTTTTTGACTTATTTTTTAATTTCTAGTTTGAGAGAGACCAGTATTTTAGTCTCTGAGAGAAAGAATTAAAATTTAAGAAGATGCTTGACTTCTAAATGCTTGATCTGCAATTATATTAAACTTTGCTTGATTCTATTGTGTTTGTATATTACATTCTCACAACCAATGCTTAAATCTTTCAGTGTTTAACATTTTACCAATACTTGCTATTCTCGGTCTTTTAAATTTAGCCACTCTATGAGCATAGTAATATTGTGAATTTTTTGTGGTATTATGAGTTTAATTTGCATTTTTCTGATGATGAACAATAGTGAGTATATTTTCATATGCTTATTGGTCATTTCTGTTTTCTGTGATGAAATTTCTTGCCCAATTTTTTTTTTTTGGTATGTTTGTGTTATCATTTAATTTTAAGAGTTATTTAAGTTTTCTGAATTCAAGTTGTTTAATAGAAATACTAGTGACCTGTCACGCGAAATCACATGAGACCCAGGACCTCCCCGCTTCCCCCCCCCTCCCTGTGCCATGGGACCATTCTGAGTCCCAGAGTCCTGCTCCATGTGGTCGGTGCGCCATGGCTCCAAGTCCTAGAGTGCTGCCCCAATGCCCTGCCTCTGGGCTCTGTGCAGCGGCCGCCAGACCCTGTCCCCGCGGCACACACTCAGGGCCCTGGAAACCCCGAGAGAAGAGTGAAGCGGCTGCTGGGACCCCAGTGCCTCCACGGGGCTGCAGGCACCCCAGTTGAAGCCGCATGGAGCAGCCACCAGCCACGCCCCTGCTGCCCCGAGGCCAGTGTATACACCACCATCTTGTGACAGCATTATGGCAGGAGTTTCAATTTGCATATAACCTCTTTATTATGTAACAAATATTTTCTCTACTTTTGTAACTCATGTTTTCATTTCCTTAATTGAGTTCATCAAAGTGCAGAAGTTATTTATTATCTTTTTCTTTTATGGGACACTTTTTAATGTCCTAAGAAATCATTGTTTACTCCATTTCCCCTTGTTTTCTTTTCCTGATATTAATATAGCCACTCCTGCTTTCTTATGATTAACATTTGAGTGTATATGTTTTTCCATGTTTTAATTTTATCCTATGTCCTTATATTGAAATTAGATTTATTGTAGACAACATACAGTTCAGTTTTGATTTTTTACTTATTCTGAGTATCTCTGCCTTTTAATTAGAGTGTTTATACCATTTGCTTTTAGTCTTGTTAATATTGTTGGGCTTGATTCTACTATCTTGTCATTTGTTTTCTATTTTTATAATCTTTTATTTTAATCACTGGAGGTCTGGTGCACCAAATTTCTTGCACTCACGGGAAAGGGGTTCCTTAGCCCAGCCTGCGCCCTCTCACAGTCCAGGAATGTTCGCCTGCTGGCTTAGGCCCCATTACCCGGGAATCAGGTCTAAGCCAGTAGTCAGACAACCCTCTTGCAGTCCCGGGCTCTCGCAGTCTGGGACTCCTCGCTCTTACTGCCTGCCTGCAGCAGAGGTGGGAGAGGCTCCTGCCACTGCCACTGCACTCACCAGCATGAGCCTGGCTTCTGGCTGAACAGTGCTCCCTTGTTGGAGTGTACTGACCACCAAAGCACAGCTCCTGCATTGAGCATTTGCCCCCTGGTAGTCCATGTGCATCATAGCAACCAGTCGTTCTGTCAGTCATTCTGCCATTTGGTCGATTTGCATATTAGGGTTTTATTATATATGATTTTACCCTCTTTTCCTGCCTTCCTTTTGATTTTTTAAATATTTCATTATCCTCCACTTTTGGCTTATTAGGTATATCTTATTATATATCTGTTTTATTTTCTTAGTAGCCCTTCTAGGATTTAAAATATGCATCTTTAATTTATATGAGCCTACCTTCAAATATCAGTATAATAGTTCATGTAAAACTACAACAGTGTACTTTTATTTCCCTCTCCTGTCTATTTTGCTATTATTGTCTTGCATTTTATTGCTACACTAGGGGCCTGGTGCACAAAAATTTGTGCACTCGGGGGGTCCCTCAGCCCGGCCTGTGCCCTTTCGCAGTCTGGGACCCCTCAGGGGATGTCCACCTGCTGGCGTGCCTGGCCAGCCTGGGTGAGGGACTGAAGGTCGTTTTCAGGCTGGCCAAGCCCCTCAGTGGGGACCCTCACCCCATGGGAGTGTGCCCAGCCTGGGTGACGGGCTGAGGGCCGTTTCCAGGCTGCCCACAGTCCCTTCAGGGTTCAGGTCCCTACTGGGGTGCCTGGGTGAGGGGCTGAGGGCTGTTTTCAGGCTTCCCACAGCTCCCATTGACCCAACATCCCAGCAAGGCTGGCTGGAATCACGTTTCTGGGGTTTATTTATCTTCTATAATTGAAACTTTGTTGCCTCGAGCGGAGGCCCAGCTGGCCTAGGCAGGCAGTTGCAACGGAAGCCTCCTGTTTGCTCTAGCTCCGTGGCTGCCGGCCTCCATCTTGGCTGGGTTAATTTGCATACAGCCACTCTGATTGGCTGGTGAGCGTGGCTTGGCTGGTGGACTTGGCTTAGGTGTCTTGGAGTGATGGTTAATTTACATATCACTCTTTTATTAGATTAAATGTGTTACAAACCCAGAAATACATTGTTATTGTTTTTTGGATTAAATAGTCAAATATTTATTAAAAGATTTAAAAAAGACAGGAAATATTTTATATTTACTGGTGTATCTACTATTTTCTGCACTTTTTATTTTTTAACTCAAAGTTTGCTTGTGATACAGGTTTTTGTGCTTTTTTTCCCCCTTTAAAAAACCTTCATGAGAATCTCCTGTAATGTACATTTGGCAGATGACAAATGATCTCATCTCTTTTTGAGTAGAAAAGTATTTTATATGAATCCATAGTGGAATATAATTTTCATTGGCTACTTGGTTGCGTTCCTTTTTCAGACATTTTCATAGCATTCTGTGAATTAAAAAATATTAGCACTTTTCATTGTTATCTGGTTTACTTAATTTCTGGCTGAAAGTCAGAAGTCTTTTCATTTCTCCTAATGCACTGTTTTTTCCGCTGGCTACAATTAAGATTTTTGCCTTAATACTGTTTCATGAATATTATTTTGGTATGCTTTTGTATATTTTTCTTTACTCATACTGCTTGGACCTTATTGTGCTTTTCTTGTTTCCAGTTTTTATCAAATTTGGGAAGGTTTTGGCTATTATAGCTTCAGATAATTTATCTGTCCCCTATCTTCACTTACCTATGATTTTATATGTGTGTGTGTGTGTGTGTGTGTATACTAGTATATATTCATATCATTCTATTGGAAGTCCACTATATTTCTGTACATTCAGGGTTTTGTGTGTTTTATTTTTTATTATGTAATTTTTCGTTTCAGTTTTTTTCTTTTTCTTTTTTGGAAGTTTCAATTTTTTCAATTTGTCTCCTCATGTTTTTGTTTTCCTTTATGTCTTTGAACAAATTGATAATATTGATAATGACTGTTGTAAAATCTTGGCTAATTTTATTATCTCTTTCATTGCGGGGTCTTTTTCTGTTGATAGATTCTACCTCATATTTGAAAAGGGATAGAAAGTTAATGGAGGACTTAGGAGTAATGAGAGGCTTTAGCAATTTTAAGTTATAGAACTATATATACTCATCATTTGAACATTTACTTTATGAAAGGCATTCAACTTCTCAAGGGAAGTCAAATATGACTAAGATATAGTCTTTGCCTTTAAGAACTTACTATTTAGAGCAGAAGTTGGATTTGTAAACCATTTTCTTTAGGATGACTGATTGGATGTGGCATAGAAAATAGATTTCTACTCCAAAACTTTATTTATTTTCCTAATAGAAATAAGAAGAGAAAAGAGAAGATGGGAAATCATTACTAATTAAAATAGGATTTAGCCATAAGCTACAACAAAAAACTGAAAAATAGTGTCAATGCAGTGGAGTTGGGACAAAATTGAATGATGATGGCAAAATTACATGCAAACCTCAATGTAGTTTGTGCAGAATTAAAAAGGAAAGAATGGCAAGGGAGAAGACAAAATATACTTAGTGATTGTTTGTTCAAAGTCAGAAGAGACATTTAAAAATATAGATAACTAGGCAGAAAGGGTCATTGCAGCTTCTGCAGGCTTCCTGCCTGCCCTGAATGTGAGAACATGGATCAGGGCCAGAGGCACGCTCTGAGGCTAAAGGACACTGCAGGTTCTTCCTGGGCACAGTGTGGTTGTTCTGAATAGAGCTGCCACAGTTTCACCTATCTTTTAGCAAAGTTCTAGATTCACATAACCATTACTAAAAAATGAATAATAATTAGAAAGGAACCAGTTGGAGGCTATCCTAAGATAGTATGTTTTAAATGAGGCAAGGAACATGTAAAAAGCAGAATATACAACAGAAAAATTATGTTAAGAAACAATAAGATTTCAAACGCATCTCCAGGAGCTTGAGGCATTAAAATAAAACATGGCATTTTCAAAACAAGAACTCAAACATATATAACAGCTCAAAAAACAATAAGACAATAAGTAGTAGTACTTTAAAAGTATCAGTGGTCCGGAAAAAGCAAAACAGGAGAAAAATGAAATGATTATAGAAATAAAAGTTATGTCAAAGTAGAGAAAAGAATGGAGCTTGAGAAAAAGCAAAATACATGGAAAAGAATACAGATCAGAATGTTGCAGAATAAATAATAACTACTAAAGACAAAAGCGATCCATAAATAAACGTAATTAGTGCCTCTGAAGATAAAACAAATGGGACAAAAATATTAACCGAAATAGATGAAAAAATCCCCAAAACAAAAACCGATAGCAACTCATGAACTATAGTGGCCATAGCGCTTTGTTGAAAAAACAAAAAAGACTCAGTCACTTAATCTAAGTCTGAGATGAATCAAAGTAGAAAACCCAGGAATGAAGCTGCCTTGTTAGGAAAGAAATTATGGTTAGAAATCAGGGTGAATATGTAAACTGTTGCAGTATATAACCCAGTATATACTAATGTAATTGGAGCAGAAAAGGAAAATGAGACTCAAAAACTATGTCTATTCTTTGAAAGGTAAATGAAGCTGTAGATTTTTAGGACAATATTTATTGTTACTATAAAGAACTCAGCTGAGCTGGGAAAGACAGCTGAGCTATCGGAGGTTCAAGTAGCTGATAAAAGCAACATGGCAAAATGAAAGATGAAGCCTTAAGCACATACTATGTTGATAAAAGCAAGACTCTGAAAAAGCAAAGAATATACAAGCACTGTTTTATTTCCCCATGTAATAGCACGTTGGTAGAGTTGGTGGATCAGCACAGATATGGGGGCCAGCCCACTGTTGAGGGAGCCCTTAGTGTTGTGGAAGGTCGGGGGTGTGAGGGTCAGGCTAGGTTTGGAAAGTGCTGTTAGTCAAAGTGGGCAGAAGTATTTTCAAGGTTTCTCCTTTCCGTAAGGAGGTTTTGGCAGAAGTAGATGGCGCCTGAAAAGGACCTCTGCCCAAGGCCTCAGATAGACACCTAGGAATACAAATATGTGAAGAGCGTGGCTGGCCAAGAGGCCCACGACCTTGACTGCAATCTCCCTGTGAGACTAAGATGCACTGGCCATGCACCAGTTCTGGAGTGTTAGGACAGCTTACCCAGTGAAGCCTTTTCCTGCTGGGCACAGCCTTTGTAATTGCTATATCTGAGCCTAAAAAAATCACATACAGGTTTTTAACCAGGTGCAGACTCCTTGGTTATAAAGGTAACTAGTAATAAAACTAAAATCTGTGGTTTATTTAGTCACTACTATATAAACTATGTGTGTGGAAACCGTGCTTGTATGTTCATTTTTTGCAATCCCACACCTAGCACAATGCCTGGCATATGGTAGATATTCTGAAATATTACTGAATTAATTGATGAACATTGTTCAATGAACATCATGTTGTACCCTAAAAGTGGGCAAACACCAGGGAAGTGGCAACAAAGGGCAGCAGGGGTTTCAGAATTAATATTAGAAAAGATGGACTTTAAGGTAAAAAGCATTTAAGAAAGCGTCTTAGAAAGTTACTTTATAATGATGACAATTACAATCCTTAAGAAAGGTTTCATTCTCATGTGTATTCATGTACAAAATAATATCAGAATTCATAGGACAGGAAATAAGAAATACCCACTCAGGGAATTTTATTGATTATCTACTATATGCCACAAAATAGGGAAACCATTATTTTATGAATTTAAACTTAGTAATTCTGAGTAAAATATAATTAAATACATCTGAAGCACATTTATAGCATAACCAAAATAGATTTTGTTTTGGGAATACAAAAGTAGTTTAATATATAGAAATTCTATTAATATTAATCAACATGTTAATAATTAGAAAGAGTAAAGGTATATGTTAGGAAACATTTGACAAAATCCAATATCCTTCTGATCATTTTTAATCTCTTAGTAAATTAGAACAAATGAATAATACAACAAAATATATATATATGAGACATTTATTGGTTTTATGTGTGCACATGCATGTGTTTATATTTGTGTTTAAACACATACACATACATATATACATATCTGCAAATCCAGTAACATGTTAAATGGAGAATCTTCAAAAGAGCATTCTCATTAAAATAATAAAAAAAGAGAAGGATTTGAAATATTATTTAATATTCTTTTGGTTATTAGCTAATGTACTCACACAAGAGAAATAGTATATAAATGCTAAGGAGGATTCCAAAGAATTCTATATAATAATAGTCCAGCAACCGAATGGCAGAACAACCAGAATGACTAGAACAACTGCAGCCCCTTGCTCTTGCTGGCCCTGCCCCTGATCAGCTCTCATCAGGGCAGGCTGACTGGACCTCACCAGTACATGAATTTGTGCACTGGGCCTCTAGTAATTGTATATGCTTGGAAAACACAAAATGTGTTAAAAATAGCATAGGAGCTATTCGTATATTTAATAGTGTACTAAAAATAATATGAGGAACAATTGTTGCACTGAATGAGGAGGCTGAGTAGAGAAAAACAAGTGCCACATGATTTCACTTATATGTGGAATCTAATGAACAAAATAAACTAACAAACAGCATGAAAACAGACTCATGGATATAGAGAAGAAACTGACATCTGTCAAAGGGGAAGTGTTTTGGGCCTGGGTGAGAAGGATGAAGGGAAATTGGGAAAAAAAGATAGACTCATGACACAGGCAACAGTATGGTGATTTCCAGAGGGGAGCAAGGGTGTGGGGGGGAGGTAGAAGAAGGTAAAGGGAGGGATAACTGATGGTGGAAGGACACTTGAGGTGATAAACACACAGTACAATATACAGGTGATACATTGTAGAGTTGAATACCTGAAACTTGTATAATTTTATTAACCAATGTCACCTTAATAAATTCAATAAATAAGCAAAATGTCAAACTACAGTAGGAAGGCTGGGGAGGGTTGAGGGAGGGGTTAAGAGATCAACTGAAGGACTTGTATGCATGTATGCATATAAGCATAATCAGTGGACACAAGACACTGGGGTGTAGGGGAGTCCGGGGGAAGGTTAAGGTGGTGGGGGAGGAGACATATGTAATAATCTTTGTAATACTTTAAGCAATAAAACAAAATTTAAAAAAAGAGATGTACAAAAATAAATAAATAAATAAACAGGCTGGTTACGAAGATATGATAGCCAGCAACTTATTATATGGAAGCAAAGTACGTTAGAAAATGTAATGCAAAATGAAAGTTATAAACACCAAGAAATAAACTTTACAAGAAAACTGCATGACCCACATGGGAATAAAAGAGATTTGAAAAATGGAAACACATTGTGGTATTGAATAGGATGACAGTATTTTACAGATTTTAGTTAGATTAACTATACATTCATTAAAATTGTCAAAAATTGTTTTCTAATCTACAAAGTTCTTCCTAATGTTTAAATTAAGTATAAGAATAGCCAATAAATTCTGAGAAAAGGAGGAATAAAGAAAGTAGAGGGTCAAATAAAACTGCTCGTCAACATGTGATAAACATTGTTACCATGCTGAGTCAATCTAATGTTATGTGAAAGCAAAGATGTTTTTATTCACTTGTATAGCCTGGTTATGAAAAAAATACTAGATTTCCATTAGCTCTAAAATGTCAAATTATAGCCCTGGCTGGGTGGTTCAGTTGATTGGAGTGTTGTCCCATACACCAAAGGGTTATAGGTAAGATTTCTGGTCAGGGAACATACTACCTACGTTGTGTGGTTTCAATCCCTGGTCAGGGTGCATACGGAGGCAAGCGATCAATGTTTCTCTTTCACCTCAGTGTTTCTCTTTATTGCTCTCTCAAATCAATAAAAACATCCTCCAGTGAAGATCCTATCTAATAAAAGAGTAATATGAAAATTGACCATCACAAGATGGCTTCCCCCATGTGATCAAAGATGGCTACCACAAGATGGCCAGCAAGGGAGGACAGTTGGGAGGAACCCAGCCCTGCAGGGAGGGCAGTTGGGGAGAACCCAGGCCTGCAGGGGTGGGCAGTTGGGAGGGACCCACGCCTGCAGGAGTGGGCAGTTAGGAGGGACCCAGGCCTGCAGGGGAGGGCAGTTGGGGGGGAACCAGGCTTGCAGGGGAGGGCAGTTGGGGGAGACCCAGGCCTGCAGGGGAGGGCAGTTGGGGGAGACCCAGGCCTGCAGGGGAGGGCAGT
>PVJC01038154.1:0-16884 GCA_004026665.1 Murina feae | reverse complement strand
GTATTGTAGCCCTAGCTGGTTTTGCTCCAGCATTGGGTAGAGCGCCAGCATTCAGACTGAAGTGTCCCAGGTTTGATTCATGCCAAGGGCACATTGCAGGTTCGATCCCCAGTGTGGGGCATACGGGAGGCAGCCATGCAATGATTCTCTCCCATCATCTATCTCTCTCTCTCTCCCTCCCTCTCTCCCTCTCTCCCTCTCTCCCTCTCTCCCTCTCTCCCTCCCTCCCTCCCTCCCTCCCTCCCTCCCCCTCTCCCCCTCTCCCTCCCCCCCCTTTCTTCCTCTCTGAAATCAATAAAAATATATTTTAAAAAATACAGTATTATAGATCCATGTCATAGACTATCATGTAGTCATTAAAAATGATGGTATAGATTTGTATTTAGTGAAAAAGAAATACGGTCAGAGTATATTACACTTTAAAAGTAGGTATCATTTATAATAAGTGAAATGACTAGAAATGGTTATTGTGTATGTTTATGTTTTTTTAATAGAAATTTGAGAAAAGACTTCATCCACGAAAACTTCAGGATAATTTTGAAACAGGCAAGTTATTTTCTTTTTAAAGCTTTTGCCTCATGGAATTTGGTTTTGGCCTAACCTTGATTTTACTGGAGAGTGTGAGAAACCATAATGGGTAAACAGAGCTGCATATGTGGTCAAGTACTCTATATGAAACTGGCTATAGTGAATTTATTTAAATGATTAACATGAAATTATTTGCCCTTTCAGTGTGCTATATATTTTGTGAATGACAAACCTATGTGCTGTGCATTAATATTATAGATAAATAAATAATAGGTTATGGTGTAAGAGGGAGTAGAATCAAGTATGGTAAAGATGAGGAGACCTCATTCTATGTGGTATATAGAATGTATATAAGGGGTGCATAGACTTTAGAGGTGGGACATTTTCCCACTTTTGGAGGCAGAGATCAACTTTTTAAGCTAGTACTAAGGATAACTTATTAAAATGACATTTAGAACTTCTCCATCCTCAATTATGATGAAGAATAGGTGTGTGATTTGATTTGGAAAGTAATGCTGATGAATGTAGAAAGCTCTTTGGTAATACTGATGTAGTTGGGATGAACAGCAGACTGTTTTCTTTTTAGGTGCTATTTTGAATTTAATGAAATTCCCTGTGTAGTAGATAGGCATTTATTCACCTCTAATTAAAGCTTTCATATTAAAAGACCTTAAGAAATGAAAAGCATTATAACCATATTTTTTGGAGTACTGTCTATGATTTAAGCAAGATAAAAGCTATTTTTAAAGAGATGCTTTAACCCCATTTTGGAAAATTAAGGTTAACTATGAAGAACCAGAAACTATCATTAGTTTAGTATAGATGAGTGATGGGATAAGAATCCTCTTCATAGGATTTTTCTGGCCATCTTGGATGGTAGGGACATGATAGGTTGTGGTTTAATTAACGAGTTCAGAAGTAAATTATTTCACAAAAAATTTAAAAAGTCTATGTTCAGGAACATTGAAGAAGAAGCGCTATAACTTTGTAGTTCTAGCTTAGTCGGGCATCATGTGGATGTATAAAATTTTGATTCGTCTTGAGAAGGAAGTATAAAAGAAATCTTGTCCTGGGAAACCTCATTTCAGACTTTTCACCTCAGCTTCTTGCTGTCTATTCCAAACATACTTTCCTAGTCGACTCCTGCTCTACTTTAAAAAATATTATTTTATTTATTTTTTTTACAGAGAGGAAGGGAGAGGGATAGAGAGTTAGAAACATCAATGAGAAAGAAACATCGATCAGCTGCCTCTTGCACACTCCCCACTGGGAATGTGCCCGCAACCAAGGTACATGCCTCTGACAGGAATTGAACCTGGGACTCTTCAGTCCGAAGGCTGATGTTCTCTCCACTGAGCCAAACCAGTTAGGGCTCCTGCTCTACTTTAGAAAACTCCCCAAATCCTGATAAGTCAGCACCTTGTTGTACTTTGGTTTTGAAAAGTTGGATTTTTCTTTAGGTTGTATATTCCCTGAAGATTGATTAGCTCCAAATAAAGCTTTAGCTTGATTTTTCTATAATTGGATTCTTTACAAACTGAACATTATAATTTTAATCTTACAGTGCTTAGATTTTTATTTCTGTCAAGAAGTTCCCACTGTTTTGGCACAGAATATGAATATTGGAGGTTAAAAACAGGTATGCACATTTTTGAAAATAAAGACTGAGATTAAGGTTTTGAATGTTTGTGTGGAAATAAGCCATAACAGGTAATATTCAGAGTGTGGGAGATAGAAAGGAATTCATCCTGTACAGTATATTTTTAACAAAAGGTGAAAGGCAGTATTTTATTTTTTATTCATTACTGAGCTTATTTCTTTTGTATTTTAACACAGATGCTGCATATGACTTGCCTTGCTCTGGTGAAGATCAGTTGTTAGAACATGCTGAGAGACAGACTGTGGCATGTAATGGACATTGCAAGTTTCCCTTTTCATCCAGAGCCTTTCTGAGTTTCAAGTTTGACCATAATGCTATAATGAAAATCTTGGACCTTTGATAGCAACAGATGTATTGTGGAAGTTCCAAGAGCCAGAGACCTGTTGCATTTGAGTGGGTGTCTCTCTGAGCCTTACCTTTCTCAGGTGTTTTAAAGAAATGCAGGAAGGCAATGATATTTCTGAGGAGATGGTTCTCTGTGCAAGAGAGAGAAAAGAAAGAAACATGAATTTGGACTGTAAATGGCAGTTTTATAAACTTTTATACAGGTGTACTTTTTCAGTGTTTGGCTAATGAATTTAAGTTACTTTTTATGAGGGCATTTTTTCCTGTGATTGAGGGTTTTTGTTCTGATCAAGAAAATAGTGTTTGAGTTACCATTAAGTTAATGGAAATACTCTATCTACTCACTTTAATGTCCTTATATTGAAATTTTAAAAGAAACAAGGTGCATAATTTGTAAAACACAAGAGCTGAAATATGCAAGTCAAGATTCCAGTTCATCTTTGGTTTCATTTTGTGAATTTCTTTATTTCTAACCACTTAGGTTCTTTAATCCTCTGCTTGAAGTTTAGTTGAAAGGTTTTATTTAGAGCCAGCATCTCCTATGTAATATTCAGGTTCAAAATGAACTCTCTTAATTCTTCATTTAAGGACCCAGTTCTCAGCCTGGAGTGGTACTGGGTTGTTGAGTGGGGAGTTGCTGCTTTAATTTTGCATTGTGCTGCATACAGTCAGTAAACTTGTGAGGCTGCTGGAGAGAGGGTAGCAGAGAGCATGGAGCTGGGACACAGCAGCTGCCTCGGTTATGTCTTCATCCTGCCACCAACTCTTTAGTGTTGTACATTTATTTTGTTCTTGTGAAGATATATTTTATATAACAGTTGTGTAAATAAGTATGGAATACTGACATTATTAGGTTTTACATTGCATCTCAGTGTTGATCTCTGGAAACAGATGTTATATTTGGTTCCAATTTGCAGTAGTAAGAGACTGACTTGCTTTTATTAGCATGCCGAAGCCCCTGGTGATGGAGTGAGAATGGAAGGGGTGTGCAGTGTACCCAAGTACAGATAAAGCCTCTCTCTGGGGGAAGATCAGAACATGAAATTAACATACATAACTCACTCCTAGGAATGTATTTTGCTTCTTCAGGATTCTTACATCCAAATAAGGATGGCAGTGCCCATTTTAAGAATTTCAGCTATAATTAGGGACAATCACCAGGGCTTTAAGGGGGCTTTAGTGTTTGGGATATTTCTGACCTCAATGAAGGTAATTCTTTGTGGGGTGGAGGGGTGGGAGCATATGCGTGCATGTGCATCTGTCATGTGGGTTTTAAAAATCGTTTTTTACATGTGGTATCCACAAAATATATCTCTGCTTGTAAATTTTATTGTAGAAATCTTTATTCTGTATAGGTAGCCTATTTAATAGGGGTTCATGTAACCAATGGGACTTTCAAAAGAAATGCTATTGTAAGGAATTTGCTTGGCATTACTTTGCTTTAGCTGTTAAATGGCTTGATTTTAAAGGAGAAATTATATTTATCAATGAAAGTCACCCCCTTGGTGCTAAGCAGGAGAATTCACAGTTGCAGCATTGTGTTTAACATCAGGTTATTCACAATCCTGCATCTTTTAATGTGACAAATTTGTGAATCCTTCTGTGACTTTTTAAAAAATGTTTATGATTGTGTTTGGAAGTTCTTACTCTTCTTTCCAGAAATACAACTGCTTTGCTTGGGTCTCCTTGAGCCATATTTATAGTTGGTCCCAGCATTCCAGATTTCTGTTCAGTTGTAAGGGAGTGAAACTTCGTTTGCCTGATAATTAAATCGTATTCACTCATTTACTGTCAGCTGGAAACCATTTAATTTTTAGTGTTTTTAAGTTTTTTCTTTTTAAGTGAGTACTATACCATGGTCAGTCTGGTGCCTAGATTTGGGTTTTTCAGCTCTCAATACTAAAGCAAAAGAGATTAGATATACTTATCAGAAGTGTGTCTAATAGTGTTGAGCCTTTCAAGAACCAACAAATTATCTCTTTGCAGTGATGGTGGTTTAACCATAGCTCAGTGCTACTGCTGTTGTGCTGCTTCACTCATGCACTGTGGAACAAAATAGGTTGTGTGGGGATGATATTTTGATAATTTGAGGCTTTTAGCTATCTTGAGTTTAAGATAAATGTTAAAAGATGTGAGTAAAATTTATGTTTGTGATGTGACTAAACTATGCAGAAAACGTGTAAGTTGGATGTATCTGCTTCATGTACATTTGCTATACTTATTCCCTCGAACCTGTGTATTAGTTTCTCAGTGTTCAGGTTTCCTTGAGAAAGGCCATGCTTAGCACAGAACTGGGTTTCTCCTTTGAGAAATGTTAGCATGGTCTGAAGAAATCAAGTTATAAAGAAGTGTGCTGAATATGCAATAACTTAACTTCTGTGTGCTGCATTTTAAGCTAGATGATAAGAGTGGTTATCTTGGCTTCATAATATGTTTATGTCTTTGAATCCACTTTTTCAATATTCTTATGTTCCAACCTTATATGTTCAAGGTTCAGTGCACTGTGAATCCTTCATTTTTAAAATTTTGTAGGTGCTTTTATACATAACTGTAATGATTTGTAAGATGTTAAATGAATTGTTTTTGTACTTAACCATTGTAATCCTAAAGATAGGAGTATGGTTTACATGTTTTTATTAAGAAATAGCAAGTTAATGGTTTTATGAAATCAGATAGTGATGCTCTTCTGAGACATGAACATTTGAAGATGTCTGAGAACCTAATAGAATTTTTTTGAGTATGAGTGAAATTTGAAGATGTTAGAGAATTCAGTTGGATTTTCATGCTAATATAGAAGGCAAGTCTTTGATGTCAAAGGAACTGTGTTCCCTGCTTGCTGCTTTGAGCTTTGGAGATCCTTATTTTTCTATTAAATGTCAGTTAGTACAGATAATGGAGATATGTAGCAAAAATTGATTTTATGCTATGCTATAAGATTAGGTTGGTAGCTTATCTTCTAGTAATTTGTTTAGTAGTCCTCATTTATCTGCAGCTTTGCTTTCTGTGGTTTTAGTTACCTACAAGCAAATGTGGTCTGAAAATTATAAGTGGAAAATTCCAGAAACAAACAGTTCATAAGTTTTAAATTGTGTGTTGTTCTAGTTGCGTGATGAAATCTCATGCTGTCCTCCCTCCAGCCAAGGACTTGCATCATCCCGTTGTTCAGGATCTGCTGTATATGTTCCTGCTGCCCATTAGTCACTTAGTAGCCACTATGGTCTTCAGATAGACTGTCATGGTATCGCAGTACTTGTGTTCAAGTGACCCTTATCCTATATAATAAAAGCCTAATATGCTAAGTGTCCTGTCATCTGGTCAGTCGTTCAACCAATCAAAGCGTAATATACTAATAATATGCTAAGGCCTCTCAACTACTTGCTATGATGTGCACTGACCAGGGGGCAGTTGACTGGTCGACCAGTTGCTGTGACGTGCACTGACCACCAGGGGCAGATGCTCTGACCAGCAGGTTAGCTTGCTGCTGGGGTCTGGCTGATTGGGACTGAGATGGATTGGACACATCCTGGAGACCTCCGGTGGTCCCTCCCCTGCCCCTGTCATTCATCTGTGGGGTCCCTTGGCCTAGCCTATGCCTTCTCGCAATCTGGAACCCCTTGGGGGATGTCGGAGAAACGGTTCCTGCCCAATTCTGCAGGCCAGGCCGAGGGACCCCACTGGTGAATGAATTTGTACACTGGGCCTCTAGTTTTACTTGATAATGGCCCAAAGCACAGGAGTAGTGATGCTGGCAACTTGGATGTGCCAAAGAGAAGTCATAAAGTGCTTCCTTTACGTAAAAAGATATGTATGTATAGGAAACCACATAGTATATTTAGGGTTTGGTACTATCCGTGGTTATAGGCATCCTCTGGGGGTTTTGGAATGCATCTCTGTGGGTAAGTGGGGATTACTGTAATATCACCTAAAACGAACTCAAATCTAAGTGAATAGCATCCTTCCAAAGGGAGTAGATTCTTCTATAAAACTTAACATATTGTGATGGTCTTTAGAAATATTCAGGTCTGAGTGCATGTGTGCATTAAAAACATTTCATTACCTATTCTCTCACTTAACTTTTTTTTTTAAATCTCTAGTAGGTAGTTAACTTGAACAGCAAAGAACAAAGTCAGTTATATAAGTTAGCCAAGTAATTTTTCTTACTATGTTACTGATAACATCTCTTGGTTTTTTATATTGTACAGTTGGACTTTCCTCTGCCTACTCAGAGATTTTGTTTTGATTTGACATCTATTGTGTCTCAATTACCGTGAGGCAGTATTTCCTTTTTATATTAATCACTAGAGTCCCAGCATGTGAAATCACATGGCCCCGCCCACTGCCCTGCCTTGACACCCTAACCTCTCCAACTAGAGCTGAAGCACACCTGGCCCTGCCCCGACCCCTCTGGCCTTCTCTGGCTGCTTCATGCCCTGCCCTCAGTCCTGCAGGTCTCCTCCGGCTGGTCCCACCTCCTCCTGGCGCCTCACCGCTTCTGCCCTGTCTCTGGAGCAACGCAATGGCTCCGCCCCATCATGGTGCTGGAGGAGAGCATGGAAGCCTCGCGCCTGCTGCAGAGTTTCAAGTGCTGCTTCCTGGCAGTGTGCGCACTGCGCTCCTCCTGGCAAGGTGGGCGGCGGGGCGCTTTGAGTGCTAGCAGTGGGTGGTGAAGGACTGGTAAGGGGGGTGCTATGGGCTCTCACCCCTGCCCTCTCTGCCACCCAATGGTCCGGCTTCCTCTGGGCGCCTCCCCACTTCCGCCCTGTCTCTGGAGCAGTGCGGTGGCTCCGCCCC
Organism: Murina feae; assembly: GCA_004026665.1. NCBI lineage: Eukaryota > Metazoa > Chordata > Mammalia > Chiroptera > Vespertilionidae > Murina > Murina feae. The sequence continues at coordinate 9,560 of PVJC01038154.1, read as the reverse complement.
ACCTCTCATGCAGCCTCCTGCTGAATGGTCGTTACAGCGTGAGGACGTCATGACCATTAGCATATTAGCTCTTTATTATATAGGATAGTTATAAGGTCAGATTCATTAACATTTTTCTGATTGGAGAAAAATAAATGTTACCTAGTAATTTTGAGTTGGATTATCTTCTAGCCTAGAGAAAGGGGCTCATGTATTACTGTAACTTAATGATAAATAAGACAAACTCTTATTTTATCTGATGGTATCAATAACCTTTACCTTTAAGTACCTACCTATCTCTAGGTAAACAGGTGTTAGTAGAACAAGTTTTGTTAAACTTTATTCCTGATAGCTTGGTAAAGCCTAGCTGGAGCTCCTCATTTTGTATTCTGTCCTAGGACTTTAGAGTGCATTTGTATAGTTGCCAAACATTCTACAAGTGAGATTATGATGGGCTTTCTCAGTCCTTTTTTTCCTGGAATTGAGTTACTCTTAAAGTTTGTACTCCTCTATCATAAAGATGGCAGATTGCCAACAGCCAGGAAAAGGTCTGTTCATGCTTTCAAAGTAGCATGTTCTGGATTGAAGTTTCAAAAAATATGACAGGTTATTATTTTAGAATAAAAGTGCCCTAAAGGGAGAAGTTTAGTTGCTGGGCAGAGAGAGTGTAAGGAAAAAAATTAGAGGAGATAAATCATTTTTTGAGTGCTTTATGGGATGTCCTATGCTAGAAGTGTGAGCACTGCTTACCCCAAGCAGAGTCTTAATATTACGTGGCCATTACCAGGTGTTTTCTAGCCCTGGATAGTTAATTTTTCCTATGTACAGTTGCCAAGCAATCCAGGAAATCTAAAGTAAATTTTCTCACTAAAGATCAGTGTTTGGGAGTCCTTCCTGTGCTGACACTTTGCAATTCCAGCCATACTGAAGTGCCCTGCTTTCTCACAGTAGTGTAACCCAGAGCACACACTGCCCTAGTCAGCCGTGTCATAGTCTCTTCGTGCGGAAGGTATACATTTGTCCTGTCTGGTGATCCATTTCTTTCCATCTAGTTGCCTTGTGACTAACAGCAGTTGCCATAGAAATAGTAGTCTTTATATAGTTAGGGAAAACAGTAAAGCTACCTCTCGCGCATGGGAGTAGACTTGAAGGGCTGGCTTCCATGAGCTTAGTGGCTCAGAGTTTAACATAAAGAAGTATAAATAAAAAAACTATAATGAAGAATGGAAGTCTTACATCTTGAGAAATGTTCATAATCAAATCTTTGATCTGGATCCCCAGATTAATGAAATTGCCAGTTAAAAGAGATTTCATTTGTCTTTGGTCTTAGGTGGTTAGAGAGGCTGGTCTTGCTGTGGTAGCAGCTTGAAAGAAATATCTAAAAGGCACTAACCTTGACAAGGTGCTTGTATTGACTGTGTAGTGCTGGTCAGGGGTGCTATGGGGAAAGGGATTCAATAGAGAAACCAATTGCCCTTGTTTATAATTTTGTTCCACATGGACCCTCTTCTTAGTAGACTAGTCTTTCAGTCCAGGGGGAAGAATAAGGCCTTGAACATAGATTTGCTGCTTTTTTGGTGGGAGAATTTTTGCAGGTGTTTGGGTGTTAGATACTGGCTTCTATCTGTTGTACCACTTTTAGACCTGTTTTTAATCCTTTTTTCTTGGTGTGACTAGCCAGGAAGAGGCCATTGAATTTCTCTCCCTATTCCCCCCACTCTTCTTGTATTATAGAAGAGCTTTTTCTTTTTATTTGTGCTGCATACCTATGGTGAATCTGCACTGTGGGCATTTGTAAGCAGCGATAATGTCTTGCTTTTGAGAGTTGATCTCACTATGGCCCTTGAGCAGTAAGCACATTGGAAGGCTGTAGACACCAGTGCTGTTTTAAGTCTCCATGTATGTGGCTGTCAAATTGGATTGGGAATAAAGAAAACATCTATGCGTTTCTAGGGTGAAATGAGCTGTTTTCTGCTGGTCCTCAGTCATTGAGAGGTCTTAGTTAATATTCCTAGGCTGTGGACTTTTTAAGGTAGAATTTAACAATTTGATCTATTTTTAATTAATTGAACCTGAGGTCCTAAAGCAGTCTTATAGCTACAAAAGCATGGAGTGAAACATTTGCGGCACACAAAAAAAACCCCACATTTAGTCATTTCTCAAGCTTTAAGTATTTAGCTAGTTCTCTGTAAAATGGTATCTTGGCTTATGCTTTGGGATATTTAGGAATAGACTATGGATGGCAGCAAATGAAAGCAAAGGTTTGCAATGGTGAATGAAATTGAGAGGCAGTAACTCTTCCTTAGCAGTTTGGTTGGCTAGATGTGCTAATACAGTGAGTAGCTGTGGACTCGCACTCTGTGTACTTTACCTAGGATATGTACAGATGGGAAAGTACAGAGCACATCCCCACTGTCCTAGGGCACCATGATCTTTACGTTCATTTTGGGTTTGTGTTTGCAACTTGCACAAGTATCTTTTAGTTTCAAATGCAGGTGTCCAAAGAACTGTGTCTTTAATGTTACTCTTTGCGTAATGTTACTCTTCAGAGTTAGGACAGGAGGAGGCAGCTAACCTGACTTCTGTTTGATAAATATTACAAATTCTTTTTTCAGTAACAAACAGGGAAGAGAAATAAAATCATGAACTATTTTACATATATATTTGTGCATATATACATACATATATATTTCCTTATAATTGTTTTTGACGTTTGCTTATTGGCTTAATACCTTATAAAATTGTCTTTGATAGGTACTGACTCATACAATTCAGATTGTTGATTTTACTTGTTGGCTTTAAAATTTCAAACTATCTTATTTCAGAATAAAATGATTAATCAAATGGAATTATAATTCGTGTATTAGCTAATTTAAGTGAAATCTTTGTATCTTTCATCTAAGCAAAATAAGGGCATACTCTTTAGTTTGGATGGGAAAGGGAGTTAAGAATTCACTTCTTTTTATACCCTGCCTATTTCCAAAACAAGATATGAACAAGTGATTTTTATGCTGTGAGGACTAGGTAGTGTCCATGGAAATATGTAGTCCTAAAATAATTTTCTTGGGAATAGTTTTAGTCTGAAAAAGGTGAAAACATTTATGCCGAGCCATGTTAAACAAATTATTTTATTTGGAACATAAAAAGCTGGCAAAAAAAACTGATGAAATGATCTCAATAAGTAAATGATATTCAATTGAGAAAACTGTACTTTAGAATAAATGTGATAACTAGATTTGTAAACTTTATTCAATAATCATTTTTGTTTTAAGTGAAATTTAACAATTTTTGCCTTAATAGCATCATTTCATTACTTTACCTTAGGGCATTTTAATGTTTGCAGAAAGACTATGTAAGTAAACTTTACCTTAGAGTGATTCTGTTTATGGTAGTATTGAAATTCTTGTTGCTTGTTTTGGTTAATTGTCAAACATTCAGGGAGAGCAGAAAAGGAACTCCCAAATACTTATGGGGTTCACCATGTAGTTATTATCAGTTGATACCTTAGAATGGATTTGTTAATTATTACATCCGGTTGAACAATAACTTTGTCTCTTTCCCTTGGTGTTAATGACTGATTTTCATTTATATTGGGTGTAACTATCATAAATAAAGGAAGACTCAAGTTTATGAATTGGAGTTTAAATGTTTGCAGGATTACTGCACTTCCAAAATTGACTAAAAATGCCAGCTGTACTCTCCACTGAGAATGAACAAATTCCTGTGTTAACAGTTATGATGTTCTTTTTGAAAGCGTTTTGATGTAACACCAATTTAGAAATTATAAAATATAATTTGAATAATGGAAGGTTTTCTTTGTATTTTAAAACTTTTTTTCCCCCAGTTGATTGTTCAGATACTGGCTTTCTGTAAAAACATTATCATGTTAAATTTTGACTGTAGTGCAATACTAATAAATTTGCTGCTTGGGCAGTTTTACTTACAACCTTTAAATTTGCTTTCTGCTATTACTTGTTATAGGTTCCATGTTGCATCTCTTTGGACCAATAAGAAATGATAAGTATAAGATAAAGGTATGTTTATCTGATAGGAAGAAATATTAAACTGTAGAGTGTCTCTGCAATGAAAATAACTGGTACGTATTTTCTATTTCAAAACAGTTAAAGTTTGGTTGAGTATGAGTTAAGATACATAACATCTAGCAATTCTTGAATTGTTCTAGAATCAAGTTTTTAATACTTGACAGTCCTTAGATCTCAAGGTAGAAAGAAATATATTCTTCTCTTCTTGAGATCTCAATAATATTTTCATTTTATTTAAAATATTGAGAGTGACCAAGGTATTACACTCTTGTCAAGGTGCTTTGCTTTGAGATAGTGAGTACTGACATATTGTAAAGCTAGTTGCCATCCTTTCTTATAGTCATGTATTTCTAATTCTTTTTTTTCTTCTTTTTTTAAAATATATTTTATTGATTTTTTACTGAGAGGAAGGGAGAGGGATAGAGAGTTAGAAACACCGATGAGAGAGAAACATCGATCAGCTGCCTCCTGTACGTCCCCCCACTGGGGATGTGCCCGTAACCAAGGTACATGCCCTTGACAGGAATCGAACCTGGGACTCTTAAGTCCAAAGGCCAACGCTCTATCCTATTTCTAATTCTTGATTATATTCCCCGTTTCAGTGATGCTTTAAAAGGAAAAGAAAATCCGTTAATAACTTCCCATTCATATTAAACTTGAAAAGGCTGCCAAATAGAAATTTGATGATAAATGAGATTTCTGCAGCTGTTTTAACTTAACCATAGTATGTCTTCCAGCCCCGCTTTGACTAGAACTGTGATTCACTCTGAATCCCCACAGATCTGATATTTACATGTTAGACAAACCGTATTATGGAAGGATAGCCTTTCCCTTTAATGAACACAGTTCCAGTACATCATGGAATTAGAAATATTTATTCAGAATATAAGAATGTTTGTAAAATATTATAAATGTCTCTGTATAAATAAATGGAGATTTTTAAAAACAATTATATATCAAAGAACACAAAGTAGCTATTTTACAGCCGCTAATAAAATGAAAGGCATCTAGAAACATTTAAAGCAAATGAGTAATCTAAAAAATTGCAAGGTATATAGTACAGGGCTAAGTAGCAACGGTCAAATGAGACTTTTAGTACAAACAGTAGAACAATACTGACAAACTTAGTCACATGTGCTTTAATAACTGATAGTACATTCAAGCAGGTTTTTCTAATAGTTCAAGTGGTTTAAAAGTAGCACATTTTCAAATAGGAAACAAATCTCATGCAAAGTAAATAAGTCTTGACAATGTCTAAAAACTTATCAGAAGTAGTAAAGCAAGGAACATGTTTCATTATCAAAGCAGATTATTAGGGTCCCTTTTTTCACCGGGCAGTCCTAACAACACTATAAGTGAGTACCAGGAGTTCTACAAACAGAACATTTTCCACATGGATTTAATTTGCAGAAAGTGCAAAAGTGAATGTAGACCAGGAACAACTATGCTTACCAGTATGACTATGGGGGAATTTTGTATATAGCTTGTTCTATTCTGCTGAGCTGATATTGCAGATGATTAGTGGATCAGTGATTTTGTATCTACCTTGACTGGAAGAATCAAGTACTGTTGGTCAAGAATATGGTTATCCAGTAGTATTTGTTATTACTGGAATAGAATGATTTCTTGTCAAGGTCACATGCAAAATCTTAACTAAAAATGTAATTGTTGTCTATATGTGGAACTAGCTTCCTTTACACAGAATTTAGCAAAACAGCTGCTATTCAAACCCTTTTTCACTTGTTTATATTTTAATAGCCACTTAGTGATAATTCTAATTCCAGTTATATGCTTTAGGCTAACTTTTTATATCTGTTAGTAACTACAAATGTAGTCAGGCAGAAAGTAACTTTAAGTGTGTGAAGCAGGAGGAACCGCAGAAGGTCACAGATTCAGGGCTACCTTCAACCTGGCCTGATTTAGAACAGGATTTGGATAAACTTTAGTGAGAACTGGGAGTGCAGCAAAGGCATAATTTTTGTTTTGTAACAGGTTTTCTCTCTTACAAAATAGTGCCCAACTTCTGAGCACTAGTAAGTTTGGAAGCCTCAGTGAAAGGCGGTGACTGTATTATTTTTGACAAATAAGACATTCTGTGGATAAATAGAACAGTAATTACATATGATTTTTTAGTGTTACTTACTATAGAAAAAACAAAGTATTATTTATGTCTGCCCCACCCCAAATAAAAACTTGCCAATACAATGATTATCCCCTAATTAAATACAATGCAAAACTTAATCATCAGAGACCTTGCTCCCCTTTTGGCCTCTAGAAACTAACTATAGCTCTGTTTGCTGCATCAAGAAATAGATGCAGTTGTAAACTTAGTGAACATGATGAAATTTTCACTTTAAATAAGTTTCATGGGTGAGCCATACTCCTAGTTATGTATTTTGCACGTGACTGAGGTTCCTACAAAGTACTGCTCAGAGGAAAACTCAGAAGGGCATGCACCTCAAAGGAGAATTAAGCAATTATGTTTAACTGGTACTTACTTTTTTATTGACTTCATATCCAGTGCTTGAAACTGGAAATATTAACTTCAGAAACCTGACATGCCAGCAGATGAGAGTGAGTATGAAATAGTTAATTCTCTGCATTGGCAATGCTGAGACACCGTGTAATATCTCTGGGGCTCTAGGGCATGATGAGTGTTAGCTGTCTGATGACATAGATATTTAATTATGAAGAATTTTTGGTGAAAGTCTCAAAGAGGAATGTTACCACTTACAGGTGTGTGGCATGGCAGTTTTGGTAGCTGGAGCACTTGGGGCTTGGCAGACATCAGATATAGTTAATGGGTAATACATACGGAATTCTCTTATCTGATTTTTGCCTCCATTCAGCAGTGGACAGGAACTATACTCCAAGGAAACTGTGAAATGGGTCTTTTCTTCCCATGCCCATTGCTCTAAGGGACAAAGACTGAACAGAGAAGGTAACTGCCTAAAAGGGTGAGAAACTACTGGGAGAAAGCAGTTAAAAATAAGATCTAAAGTTTAAAAAAAAATCTCATACCAGTTAGAATTAAGAACATTGTTTTACCCCTGATGGAGATGTTAATATAAAACAGCGTCTATTTAGGAAGAATAATTCAGGTTATAAAAAAGGAAAATTACCCAGGCACCTGCAATCCTTCAGTGATCAGTTCAGTTTTAGTAGCCCCCACAATTAGCATAACCAAGTGCCTGTTGGTCCACCTTCAACAAGTATTTGAAAAATACAAGGAAAGGAAATCAATTATTTAATGATAGCTTTTTTATTCTACACATTTATAAAAGAAACAGTTTCACCGGGGAATAGTTCACCTACTCCACATATTTTAAGAGTATTATGTTGAAGTATAAACTCAGAATGAGGCCAGGTAGTTTCAGTAATATGGGGGTTCTTAATGGAAGAGCTGAGTGAGACCCTCTGGTCTGGAGGGTTATATGACCTAACCCTAAAAGGGTGGGTTCTCTGTTTTAACTTGGAGTGAGAATGGTAGGTGGGCCAGCAGACAGGACTTTATTCCTGTATCAGAAAGCCATGAATGCATGCCCGCTTTGCTTAGAGGAGGACGTTCCCCTAGGCAAGCTGGAAAAATGGAGAAAACTGATTTTTGGACATACTTTTCAGCCAAAACATTTTCCTTGTGACAACATGAAGTAAAAATTGGTTTTTAAAAGTCACAAGAACCAGCTTATGGTAGACTCGTAACAGAGAAACCAGCAGGCACTTTGCTAGTGACCTAAGCACCTACAAGCTGGTTCTTCCAGACTGATAACAGCTGACTTTTTTTCAAGATTGGGAAGCCTCACTGCTTACCTGAGAAAGTTGGTTGCTTTTGGGATAAAACTCTGCCCTCTTAGGTTGTGGCTAGAGTGTCCTTGTTCATTGTGCAGAAGGTTCAGGACCTTGATTCGTGCTCTCTGAAAACAGACATTGAACTTGGGAATGCAAAGTAAAACTGTGGCATTGGGGTGGGCCTTAGGTACTACAGAATAAATGGCAAGTGGTCCTTGAAAATAAGAGCTCTGTAGGGCAACTACAGAAAAAGTGAAAAGGTGAAGGTTACAGTAGGAAAGGAGTGATGAATTTAAGATGGAAGCCCTTCCTGAAAGAATTCAGGTACTTTGGTCCTGCCCTGTCACCATTTTGCTTGAGATTTAACCTGTTTAAGAACCATATGCTAACCATCACGAAGTCTCGGGGGGGGGAGAATAGAAGGCCTCAAGGATCATTCCCTCACCCCTGCCCTTCACAGCCACAGGAGCGGAGTTGAACTGGCAGGTCAGTAGCAAGCTCTAAAATGGGTGGGATCAGCCTGCAAAACTATCTGCTCAGGGTCCTGGCTCTTTCCTTTACAGAAATTAGAGGCAGGTCCAGAGCTACATATAGTGTGTAGATGAGCTTTGATTCATGCAAATAGCAATTATATAGTGCCCTGGGGTGGGTGGAAAGTACTAAAAATGCTCCTCTACTCTGAAAAAAATTAGGTAACATTTTAATTCCAGTTCACGTATCAACAGGATTCTTTCGGTGCTAAGCCTTGGCTATTGATAAGGCTCCACTTGGTAGGGGCAATACGAAAGTCAGAAGAGAGCTCCCTACCTCCATGATGAGAGCTGAAGACGATTTCATTCTTCTGTACAGAATTGATCAGGCACAGGCCTGCGCCTGCTCTGCCTGTAACTTCTTATCTGGGGCTAGAATACCTATCTGCCATTTTCCTGTAATCTGCCTCCCAGAGCGTCTCTGAGTGACAGCCTGTATCTGAGAGTTGACACGTGGGACTTGAAAACCAAAGCCTTCTTGCAGGAAGCAAATCTAGATATGTAGACCCACTCCCACTCCTCTGTGTGTAAGTTTTTCCCTGGAGAATGAAAGGAGAAATTGGGGGATGCCAGAGGTAGGGTCACTGTCTGCCAAACAGAAGGAAAGAGTAGAAAATCCAATAAGACAAATACCTGGGACACTACTGATACAGGAAAGGTGGAAGCATGACAAAGCCAGCAGCAAGACCTGCTGAGCATGGCACACAGAGCGGGTATTTACATGTGATCCATGGGCCGGTAGTGGAGGAGCAAGATCCTCAGGATGCTATTTGTACAGTGTCACCAGGGACGCTCACCTCCAGGGCTGAGTTCATGGTACTCCATTGTCCGAGTGCTGACCTACCTGCCAACTGAACTAAATTGTCCCAACAGGTACTCGGTCCCCTGGAGCCCTTTTCTCTCCAGTGACCTGTTGTAGTTTAGCTTCCACTGGTAGGACTTCGGTGCCCGAATGCCAATTAAAGTGAAGTTTCATTGGTGTGTGGCCTGGAGTTTTCCTCCTCCAGCAGAGCTATTCTTTGCTTGAGCATCCTTACTTGGGTCTCATGTCTCTCCACCATGGCCATCATCTGAGACTCCAGCTTCTTGAGTTTGTTTTGATGCTTCTTCTTTGCTTTCTCATAGGCAGCCACCAGGTTGCTATGTGGGAACAGAAGGGCATGAGATTGAAGACTCACCTGAGATAACACTGAGAGACAGAGACAGACACACACACACA
>PVJC01038153.1:0-16882 GCA_004026665.1 Murina feae | reverse complement strand
TTGCCCATTTTTTGATTGGATTGTTTATCTTCCTTTTGTTAAGTTGTATGAGTTCCCTGTAAATATTTGATATTAACCCCTTATCGGTGATATCATTGGCAAATATGTTCTACCATGCAGTGGGCTTTTTTGTTGTTTTATTGATAGTTTCCTTTGCTGTGCAAAAGCTTTTTATTTTAATGTAGTTCCATATCTTTATTTTCTCTTTAGCTTCCATTGCCCTAGGAACAGTATCAGTGAAGAAATTCCTTAGGTACATGTTTGCGATTTCACTGCCTGTGTATTTCTCTAGTATTTTTATGGTTTCCCGTCTTACATTTAAGTCCTTTATCTATTTTGAGTTTATTTTTGTGTATGGTGTGAGTTGGTGGTCCAGTTTCATCTTTTTGCATGTATCTGTCCAGTTTTCCCAACACCATTTATTGAAGAGACTGTCTTGACTCCATTATACACTTTTGCCTCCTTTATCGAATATTAATTGGGCAAAGTGGTTTGGGTCAATTTCTGGGTTCTCTATTCTATTCCATTGATCTATATGTCTGTTCTTGTGCCAGTATCAAGCTGTTTTAAGAACAGTGGCTTTGTAATACAGCTTGATATCTGGTATTGTGATCCTACCTACTTTGTTCTTCTTTCTCAGGATTGCTGCAGCTATTCGAGGTCTTTTTTTATTCCAGATGAATTTTTGGAGTGTTCGTTCTAGGTCTGTGAAATATGCTGTTGATATTTTAATGGGGAGTGCATTGAATCTATAGATTGGTTTGGGAAGTATGGACATTTTGATGATATTGATCCTACCAATCCATGAATACAGTATGTTCTTCCATCTGTTTATGTCTTCCTCTATCTCTTTTTTCAGTGTCCTGTAGTTTTTCACATATAAGTCTTTTACCTCCTTGGTTAAGTTTCCCTACATTCCTTAAACATCCTTATAACCACTGTTTTGAACCCTGTATCTGGTACTTTGCTTACCTTTAAGACATTTAGTTGTTGTTTTTCTGGTGATTTTTCCTGTTCTTTCTTTTAGGGGATATTTATTTGTCTCTTCATTTTTTGGCTTTCTCTCTGCATTTGTTTGTAGATCTTCTTTGTTTCCCAGTCTTGGTCGGGTAACCTTATGTAATAGTTTTATCATGGGACCCAGTGGTACCCACCTGATCTTGGTCACTGTGTGTTTGTTATTCTGAGGTGGGTTTCTTGTAGACAATATATATATAATCTTTGATCACCTGAGCTTGGTGCTCCAAGAATGCCTTTTGAGTGGTTTGTGTGATCCCTCCTGTTGTAGATGAATCTTGATTTCTGTTGGCTTGTGTATGTGTGGGGTCAATCTTCAGGCTGGCTGACTGTAAAGATTGACCCTGATCACAGTGTTTGAGCTGCTGTGCAGGTGCTGATCACACAGACTGGAATTCACCTTAGTAGGTTTTGGTGCCTGCAAAGATCTCCCTTTGGATGTGCTGCTTGTAGAACTAATTGGATCCTTCTGTGATGTTGTCTAAAGCTCGCTCATTAGGTGTTGGTTCCGGGGCATCTTTGGAGGGACTCTAGTGCAAGTCAATGTCAGAAGCTGCCTGTGACTGGCCATGAGCAACCTATTTGGAGCTACACAATGATCCACAGTTTGTGGATACATCTTCTGGGCCTGTGTGTGCCTGGAGAGGCCAATCCGTGCACTGAGGCTAGTTCCTACCAGCACTGACTGAACCTGAGAGCAGGTCAGCAAGTAGTCCCAAGTACACTGAGATCTGCCCTCACCTATCTCCCCCTGATGACTCCCTTGGACATTTACTGTTAGTTGTCTGTTAGGCTCAGTCACTGAAAGGTTCTCTGGTGGTATTCAAGTTGCATGAGGAAGGTTCTCAGTGAGTTACCCAGTAGAGACAAGTGGTGTTCACTAAATTGATACAAGTTCAAACTTAATGCCAGTTCTGCGGCTGAGACCACTCACAAAAGTTCCAGGGTATATGCTGCCCCCCTACAAGGTGCCCACAGCCTTATGTGTTGGAGTGGGGTCTCAAGGTAGGGCCAGTAGAGTTTATCAGGCCCAAATCAATGAAGATTTGGCCATGTGAAGAGGGGTGCTCTGCACTGGTTGGGTGTGCAAGGGAAAAATGGCCCCTGTCCTAGAGCCACACAACTCAGTATTTCCCAGATTATGCCAAAAGCCTCAGTTCACCAGGGCAGGAATGTGGGAAATTGGGAGGGTGGGGCTAGTGGATCTACAATGATGGGGAGCACCAGTTAGGCTTGGGGGAAGGAGGAAGAAGTGGCCCCCACCCCATAACCATACAACTCAATCACTGACAAACCCTGAGTCTGCCTGGATCTCTACAGCCCTTCCCAGGAAGCTGACTCCTCATGACTCAAACTCTGCAGGGTGGACCTACAGGGATTCCAGAGGGTGGCACTATTGCATTACCCCAGGATGACACTATAAGGAGGTGCATATTTCACCAAGAAATATGTCATCTGCAGCGTGGGAGAGGGATTCAGCACAGGGATCCTAACAGCTGTACCTTCAACTCTTTTCCCAGAGTCAAACTCCAGTCTCTCCTCAATGTGACTATAGTCTGCTCTGTCCTTTCTCTGTTGGAGCCCAAGGTGAGTGATAGAAAATTAGTTTTTGTGCATTTGCCCTTTAAGCTTGTCTAGAAGACTGCTGCCTTTCTCTGACAGGCAGAATCCTCACTGATTTTCACATGCAGATGTTATATGGGCATCTCTTCCCAACTCTGGTACTCCGGGTTGGGAAGCCTGGCATGGTGTTGAGATCCCACACTTTTCAGGGGGAACCTCCCACAGCTGAGATATTCCTCAGGATTCTCAGCTGCCACTTGTGGGTGTGGGGCCAGCTCTTTTTGCATCTTCACCATACCTACCAGTCTCATGGCTTCTTCTGTAAATCCTTGGTTGTAAGATTTATCTTCAGCTAGTCTTTGGTTGATTATTCAGACTGAGTATTCTATATTTTAGTTGTAATTCCAGTTTGGTCTTGGGAGGAGGTGAGTGTATCTTCCATCTACTTCTCCACCATCTTGGATCTCAAACTCTGATTATACTTCTTAACTTTCTCTTTACTATGTTGCATCTTTTCTTCTCAATTGTCACTGCTCTTGTCCAAAACGTTATTATTACTCAGCTGAATCTATGCATTAGCTTACTAAGTGGATTTCTCTGCTTGCCTCCATTTTAGGTCCCCTGCAATTTTTTTTTCAGTAGAGTGCTACCAGAACAACTCTTCTAAAATGAAAAATGATCACATCATTTCTCTGCTTGAAATCTTTAAATGTCTTTATAATAACCACTGCTACTCCTGTGCAGTCTATGCCCCAACCATTCAAAATTATTTGCAGTTCATTTGCACATGCCATTCCTAATCTCTTGACTGCTTTCCTCTTCTGGATATATCTTACATTAGGACTCTTCTTAGGCATCACCTTTCCAAAAGCCTTCTTTGTCATGCCTAGTCCAGATTAAGTGCCAGGTTAAAATATATTATTTACAGCAGTATTAAATTGGCTAGCATTGTCATCACCTATTTTTAAAGACCTGTCTGTACAATAGACTGGTGAGCTCTTTGAGGGCAGAGAATGTGTCTTAGTAATCTTAGAACTTCTGAATTATAATTTATTAACTCTTTTGTGTGTTTTTGTGTGTTTTAGAATAATATATCTGCTCTTCTCAGCAAAGCTTCAGTTCTAGATTTTCTGTAAACCTGGCATTCTACAATTCTTCTATGACAACACAAAGTCACTAAAAAATTGCCATCATCTGAAACAAGTTGCCCAGAACTCAGAATACACAGTGTGTCTCCTTTCTTTATTTTTTATTGAATTTATTGGAGTGACAATGGTTGACAAAATTTTACAGGTTTTTCAGGAGCACAGTTCCACAACACTGTAGGTACAGCACAGGAGGTTTTGTCTCGGTGCAGAGGCTGATGCATGCTGTGACCTTACTCCAGTAGTTCAGATCTTTCTGGCACACCAGGAAGATGGCAACGCCCGCCTGAGCCCCTCCCAGAGCCACCTACACAGTACCCTGACCTTTCATTGGCTCCCCTAAGATGGTGTTCCATGATTGGCCACCTCCGCTATAAATAGGTCTGCATTTCCTCAATAAAGTTAGACCTGCGTCACAGAACCTGGTCTCCGGAGTCGTGCATGCAAGCGTCCTAGCGCTAGGGGCTCTGCCGTCCTCACCCCTGAGAAATCCCCTGCTTCACAACACATCATTTGTACACTGTATTGTGTGTTCACCACACCAATTCAAGTCTCTTTTCATCACCATTCATCCCTCCTATAACCTTCCTCCTTTCTTGAAGTGAGGAAGAGAAAATACCTTCAAACCGTGAGAACAAATCCAAATTAGTATCTCAATAAATGATCCTATAACAGAGTAAAGATGCTATTTTAAGGACAATAAAGTTCCACTACTAGAAAAAAGTCTTGAGAGTGCCTAGTTTTTTCTGTTTTCTTTGCCTAAAGCACCTCAAATTTTTCCATTGCTTTCTCTAAAGTATAAAATACACTTGGTAATAATTTAAATAAATTTTACATTCTGAATTTAGTTCAAAATTGAGTGAATAATTATAATGAAATAAAGACTTTTCTAAATTAAATAGGAATAGAAATAAAGTTTGTTTATAACATGTGGAGGCTGATTCTAACGTAATTTTTGATTAGCAAATCATAGAATTTTAAAGCTAAAAAGATCTCCCCATTTTCAAATAAGGAAGCATCTCAGCATTGGCATGATGTCAAAAAATTACTGTGTACATGTGTAATTTGTAAAAATACAGGATTCTAACTCCTACTCATTCTGCCAGAAAGGAAATACATACTTACTCTGCTTTCTGTACCTGCCATATAATTTAGATTACCTCCAGGAGAAGATAGCCTCTAAAAATTGATCATCAACAAAATATTTCTAAATTCCAATGGAAGCTTTCAGCATGTACTCACATTAAGTTGAGTCAATGAGCTGAGGGCAGTACACATGGTCCCCAGCTTATGATGGTTCAACTTAATGATTGTTTGACTTTATGATGGTACAAAATTGATATGCATTCAGTGGAATCTGTAGTTTGAATTTTGATCTTTTACTGGGTTACCACTAAATGGTAGATACTCTCTCATGATGCCAGGCAGCAGCAGAGAGCAGCAGCTCCAAGTCAGCCATGCAATCATGAGGGTAATCAGCTGATACTCTGTACTATGTTACCAGTATTTTTTCGATATTATGTTTTGTGTTTTTGCATCCCATCATGTCTTCAAAATGCCCATGTGTGTCTTCTGCTTATGGTGAGAAGATAAGGAAGGCAATTACTCTTGAGATTATGTTCCAGATAATTGCCCAATTTTAGTGTAATTTAAAGTTTCTGAGCATGTTTAATGTAGGCTAAGCTAAGCTATAAGTTTGGCAGGTTAAATGTATTAAATGCATTTTTGACTTAAATATATTTTCAACTTATGATGGATTTACCAGGATGTAACCCCATCATAAGTTGAAAAGCATCAGTATATTACAAATAGTGCTTTCACTCTACTTGAACATACTGAAAAGTAGTTATGTTATACCTACTGAAATGGGAGTTTTGATTTCTGGACAATCTCAATCTGAGAGCATGGGAGAGGTCAGAAGAAAAATCTAACAATGAAATAAATTAGGTCAATAAGAAAAACACAAGTAAAGCAATCTTCTCTTTAGGATGCAAAGTTCTGAAAGCCAGGTTTAATTTTTATTAATTCAATTTTATTATTTATTATAATTAATAATTACCTAGTAGCTAATACGTCCATAGCACATACTCTGGGGTGGGCATTTTTAGGTGCTTCATATACATTCATTCAAATCAGCAAAGTAGGCACTATTATAATTCCTATTATTACAGATGAGGAGACTGAGGCGTAGAGAGGTTAAATAACTTGCCCCCTATGACACAGCTAAGTGACAGAACCAAGGTTAAAACCTAAGCAATCTGGGGGAAGGTTGGTTATTGAATTTTACAATAGCAATAAATAAATCTAAATGCCTAGTACACATTGACTGCTCCTTTTCCCTTACCACACTTACACTGTCTCCTTAATTTGGTGGTAGTTTATGGGGATAAAATAAAAAGAGAGAGAAGTTAAATGCTTGATTTTTTTTCAAATATATTTTATTGATTTTTTCACAGAGAGGAAGGGATAGGGATAGAGAGTTAGAAACATTGATGAGAGAGAAACATCGATCATCCGTCTCCTGCACACCCCTCACTGGGGATGTGCCCACAACCAAGGTGCATGCCCTTGACCGGAACCGAACCTGGGACCCTTCAGTCTGCAGGTCGACACTCTATCCACTGAGCCAAACCGGTCAGGGCTAAATGGTTGATTTTGATGCAAATATCTCTCACTTATTTAAAGCACAACACACCACACAATTTTAGTAACTTAATTTCTGTAGGATTTTTTACTCAAAAACTTTAGAATAGAAATGCCATGATAAGTGATCTATAACCTCAGTGTAGCAGTTTTCTTATTTGACCTCCATTAAGTGAAAATAACACATTTTATATTTAGAATCTTCTAGTCTAATAATGTAGGTAACTGAGAAAGAGTTTTAAAGGTTTAGTTTTCACTAGCACAGAGTAGTGCATAGTATACTAACACTATCAGAAAAATGAATGCCTACTCTAATATTTCAACAAAATTAAATGAGTCCCATTTGAAGTGTGCCATCTTGCCCATGAAAACTGGGCTCTAACAAGAAAACTGGATCAATCAGGCCCAGGTTGCTTACTAAGGAGGCTGGATTATATTCAGGAAGGAGACAAATCACATCTTTCTTCACCTTATGCAAGAGATATGGCCCTGTTCAATTCTTAAAAGATACTGGCGAATGAGCAAAAGAATAAAATTTGAGCTAAGTAGCACAACTTGAGCTTAATTGGTGGTGTCAAAACAAGAGTATGAAGATCATATTTTTTAAAGGCTCTAAATTTTAATCTGAAATAATTTGACTATAGAATGCAACCAGTGGTGCCAATGTATTCATTAAAGATATAATCTCACTATACAACTCGAACTACTTATTCTGCCTCATATAATGATACAGCCTGGTTGCAACATTCAGGACAAACAGTCCATTCTAATGCCATCTGAGGGGAATACCTGAGTCCAGATACCTAAATGCTGCCAGCACAATGATAAATGGCTAAATAACTTTCTTCTGACATGAATAGCAGCAGTGACTCAATAGTGTGAAGTGTTGTTTAGCAGAGGAAATAATGAATGTTAATGATATACTGTAAATATGTGCTGGAAAAAATGCTGAGGACAGGTGCTAACAATTTTCTGTGTGGAAAAATCAAATACAGCTATAATGATATGTGATGGAACAGCAGATGTTTCCCAGAACAAGTACCTCTTCCATCACTAAAGTTTTCCTTATTTTTTTAAACCACTTTCATTGACCCATAGAAATATTGCTTTGTTTGGGATTTAATAAAAATGTAGGTAATTGAAGAGTAACACAAAGTAAGATTTCATTGAAATATGTTTTACTTCTGTACTTGATTTGCTAGTAGAAGGAAAACTGTTCATTCTTTAATTAGGTTCAAATGTTAATGTCATTATATTATTGCTTTATAAGGCTTTGAGCTTTCTTATTTATGACCAAGTGATGAAAAGGGTCGTATTATTTTTATATTTAAATAATTCTGCCTATGAAATACATATTTTATTTTCCAAAAACATTCACTTTATGAATATTTAAAATGAATTGACATTCTTATGAGAATGAATGACATTGAGTCTCATAGTCTTCCATTATATAAGAAGTACATGCAAAAGATCTAAGCTCATGACATAAGGGTCCTTATTTATAGACCTCTGTGTCTATAAGAAAGAAGGGAGAACTAAGTGAAATGCAGGGAAATATATGTCTGCAAAGGTATAGGATTGGTAGAATAGAAACACTTGGATTATAATAAGTAAGTTGCCATTAAGAGTGGCTTTTATAAATGCTTAGGGTAAGCCTTTCCACTTTACTGGGATTAGGGGAGTATCATGCTCTGTCAAAAGGAAGTAATCCAAGAAGAAAGAAAATATAACATCGTTGATTTTTTTCTCAAATAGTGTTAGGATACTGTGAGTAGGATACTATGGAGTTATCTAAGGAACTCAGAATATAGACAAAAATGTGCTAGAAGTAACATGGTGGCTGGCAGGACAGCAGGGAGGGAGTGTGAGTAAGGGAGTGAGAAAGGAGTATGTAGATGTGTGTGGTGTATGTGGGTGAGTGAGAGACAGTTAGATAGTGCAGAACACTTGGAGACTGGAAGATAAAGCTCTTCTAGATGGGGAGCCCCTGATACTG
This sequence comes from Murina feae, assembly GCA_004026665.1. Lineage (NCBI taxonomy): Eukaryota > Metazoa > Chordata > Mammalia > Chiroptera > Vespertilionidae > Murina > Murina feae. The sequence goes on along the minus strand of PVJC01038153.1, from coordinate 8,518 downwards.
CTGAAGTCACTCCCAGAACAGGAATGACTTTGGTGAGGAGCCCACACCCTTTTGTAGAGGAGAGCAGTGGAGGCCAGGAGTGCAGCCAGACTAGCCTTGGACATGACCCCAGACCAGTGAAGGGAGCCACTTGCCAGCCATAACCTTAATGAGACCATCACCACAACCCAGCAGTGAGTGGCACAGTACCTTGCCATGGGCTTCCAGATGTCTGCAGTGAGCACTTACCAGAGAGACCTTCCATACCTGCCCACCAGGTCCCAGTGTCCCAGAATCCTGCACTCCAGGACTCCACAGTGAATCCAAACCAGGGGGACCACGTCCCCACCCCAGATCCCAGAACCATTTTATCAGTCTGACCTGGAGTCACTCAGCACCCACTCCACCCTGGGCCCAGAACAGTACTGCTGGGACAACCCAGCACAACCTGGTGCATACCCCACTCTGGATCACAGGAGAGCACTGACTTTGTGATCCAGAGTAACCTGGTGTCCGCTCCACCCCAGGTCCAGTACAGTGCTGCCAGGATGACCTGGTGCACAAGTAACTCCAGGCCACAGGAGATCACTAAATTTATGACTCAGAGCAACCTGGTTCTATTATACCCCAGGGCCAGGGATAGTGCTGCTGGGGTGACCTAGAGCAACCCAGCATGCCCCCACTCAGGGCTGCAGGAGAGTGCTGCCTTTGCAACCCAGAGTAATTCAGCACCCACTCCACCCTGGCTCTGGGACAGTGCTGCTGGTGGGACCCAGAAGAACCAAGCACACCCAGCCACAGGACACAGGACCACACTACAAGTGCACTGATAGCGGGATCTAGGGCACCACCTTACCATGGGTGCTGGGCCTCACGGAGAATTGCATGCCAGAGGGCTCCGGTCCTCACAGGGAGCCAAATACCAGAGGGGCTGTGCATACACCCTTGCCACCCTGAGCATCTGAAGGAGACAACTGAGGGGCCAGAGAAGTGAGATAAGGGGATACAACCCATAGCAGAAACATTAAAGGCATGAAACTCAAAGCAGACTCAGCCTTGGGATCACGATTTCCAAACCATTGGATTGATGAGGTTTCAACCTCTTGGATGCCAAGCAGGGTGCCCAGGGCCATAAAGAGAGAGCAAAAATAGGGAGACAAAGAAACAATCCCCAAAGGAAAGAAAAAGATGAATCTCCAGAAAATGAACTAAATGAAATGGAGGCAAGCAATATGTCAGAGAAAGTATTCAGAGTAATGGTTATAAAGATACTTAACCATCTGGATGAGAAATTCACCACCATGTGTAAGAATCAAGAGGAAATGAAGAATGACATAGCTTTAAAAAAGAACACAATGGATGATTTTAACAGTAGACTAGAAGAGGAGGACCAAATCAGCAAGGTAAATACAGGGTAGTAAAACACAAACATTCTGAACAGCAATTGGAAAAAATATTAAAAAGCAGGATGAAAGTTTAAGGGAGCTTTGGGACAACATGAAACGAAGCAATATCCACATAATAGGGGTGCCAGGAGGTCAAGAAAGGAACAAGGGACAGAAAACCTATTTGGCCCTTGCTGGTTTGACTCAGTGGATAGAGTTTCAGCCTGTGGACTGAAGGGTCCCAGATTCTATTCCAGTCAAGGACACATGCCCAAGTTGCAGGTTCAATTCCCAGTGGGGGACGTGCAAAAGGCAGCCAATCAATGATTCTCATGATTGATGTTTATATCTCTCTATCCCTCTCCCTTCCTCTCTGACATCAATAAAAATATATTTTTTTAAAAAAATATTTCTAAAGAAAATATTTGAAGAAATAATGGCAAAAAAATTCCCTGACTTGGGGAAGAAAAAAGTCACATGAGCACAGAGTCCCAAAGAAGATGAACCCAAAAAGACCGACATATAGACACTTTGTAATTACAATGGAAAACATTAACAATGAAGAAAACATCTTAAGGGCTATAAGAGAGAGACAGAAAGTTACCTACAAGGGATCTATGATTAGACTATAAAATGATTTCTCAACAGAAATACATCAGGCCAGAAGGGAAGAGAATGAAGTATACAAAGAAAGATAAAACAAGGGAATAAATTCAAGAATACTCTATCCAGCAAGGCTATCAATCAACATCGAAGGTGAAATCAGGAGCTTCATAGGTAAAAAAGCCTAAGGGAGTTTATTACCACAAATTGACTAATGCAAGAAATTCTAAAGGAACCATTGTAAAAAAAAAATAGAAAGGGAAGAAGGAATACAGATATAAAGATAAAATGGCAATAAACAAGTACCTATCTACACTAATAAAAGAGAACCATGTCAATTGGTGTCACTCCGCTACACCCCAAGCCAAGCCCACCAGCCAATCAGAGAAACTATAAGCAAATTAATCTAAACAACATGGTGGCTGGCAGCCACTGAGCTGGAGCAAGAAGGAGGCTTGGTTGTCTCGGCGATGGAGGAAGCCAAGCTTCCTACCTGCCCTGGTCGACTGTGGCCTCCGCTCAAGGCAACAAAGTTTCAATTATAGAAGATAAATATATCCCAGATATCTGCATCCAGCTAGCCTCACTGGGAGCTTGGGTCACTGGGAGTTGTGGCCAGCCTGAAAACAGTCATTAGTTCCTCACTCAGGATGGCCTCACCCTCATGGGGTGAGGGTCCCTGCTGGGGGGCTTGGCCAGACTGCAAACAGTCATCAGCCCCTCACCCAGGTTAGCCAGGCACCCCAGGGGGGACTCCCAGCCTCAAGGACTGTGGCCAGCCTGCAAACAGCCATCAGCCACTCAGCCAGACTGGCCAGGCAGTCCAGCAGGGACCCCTACACTGAAGGAGATGTGGCCAGCCTGAAGATGGCCCTCAGCCCCTCACCCAGGCTGGCCAGGCACCCCAGCGGGAACCCCACCCTGATCCAGGATACACTTCAGGGAAAACCAGCTGGCCCCTATCCATGCACCAGGCCTGTATTCTATATAATAAAAGGGTAATATGCAAATTGCTCCTAACAGCAGAATGACTGGAATGACTGGTCACTACGACACATACTGACCACCAGGGGGCAGACACTCAATGCAGGAGTTTCCCCCTGGTAGTCAGTGTGCTCCCACAGGGGTAGCTCTGCTCAGCCACAAGCCAAGATGATGTCTGTCAATACAGCGGTTGTAGTGGGAGCCTCTCCTGCCTCCTCAGCAGTGCTAAGGATGTCTGACTGCAGCTTAAGCCTGCTCCCGGCTGGCAAGTGGACATCCCCCGAGGGCTCCGGGGATTCCAGAGGGATGTCTAACTGCCAGCTTAGGCCCGCTCCCCCAGGAAGCAAGCCTAAGCCAGCAGGTGCACATCCCCTGAGGGGTCCCAGACTGTGAGAGGGCACAGGCTAGGCTGAGGGACCCCCCTGAAGGCACAAATTTTTGTGCACTGGGCCTCTAGTCAATAATAACCTTAAACGTAAATGGATTAAATGACCCAATCAAAAGACATATGGTGGCTGAATGGATAAGAAATCATGACCCAAATATATGCTGTCTACAAGAGACCGACCTCAGAAGAAGGGACTCAAATGGAAATGAAATAAATCTGGGGTAGCTATACTGATATCTGGCAAAATAGACCTCAAAATGAAGGCCATAACAAGACATAAAGATGGCCACTTCATAATACTAAAGGGTTCAATTCAACAAGAGGATATAACTCTAGTAAACATATATGCACCCAATATAGGAGCACCAAATACAGTAAAAAATACTTCTGGAAGATATCAAGGGAGAGATCAACAGCAATATAATCATAGTAGGGGACTTTAATAACCCAATGACATCACTGGATAAACCTTCTAGACAAAGAAATCAATAAAGAAACAACAATCCTAAATGACTCACTAGATCAGATGGAACTAACTGACATCTTAAGAACATTTCACCCAAAAGCAATGGAATATACATTCTTGAGTGGACACCAGACATTTTCAAAGATAGATCACATATTAGAACACAGGCTAACTCTTTGCAAATTCAAGAAGATAGAAATCATATCAAGCATCTTCTCAGATCACAATAGCATAAAATTAGCTATCAACTACAATAAAAACAATAAGAAAATCAAACACTTGTAGTCTAAATAGAATGATATTAAACAATGATAGGGTTGCCAAAGAAATCAAAGAAGAAATAAAAAACCAACATCCTGGAAACAAATGGAAGTGAAAACAAAACAGCCCAAAATCTATGGGACACAGTGAAATCAATCCTGAGAGAAAAGGTCATAGCACTACAGGCCTACCTAAACAAAAACAAAAACAAAAACAAAAAAACAAGAAAAACTGGTAATAAATTATCTAACCCTACAACTTAAAGAATTAGAAAGAGAGCAACAAGGAATGCCCAGAGTAAGTAGAAGAAAGGAAAAAATAAAGATCATTATGGAAATAAATGACAGAGACCAAAAACAAATAATCAAACAACAACAAAAACAATATAAAAGATCAATAGAACCAATAGCTGGTTCTTTGACAGGATAAATGAGATTGATGACCCTCTAGCAGACTCACCAAGAAGTCAAGAGAGAGAACCCAAATAAATAAAATCAGAAATGAAAGAGGTGAAATTAACAACTGATTTCACAAAAATACAAAGGATTGTAAAAACATATTCTGAAAAACTCTATTCCAACAAACTGGACAACATAGATGAAATAAACATATTTGTAGAGTAATACAATCTTCCAAAACTCAATCAGAAAGAATCAGAAAATCTGAATAAGATAATAACTACTGAGGAAATTGAAGCAGTAATAAAAAAAACTTCCAGAAAACAAAAGCACTGCTCCAGATGGCTTCACAGGGGAGTTCCCCCACACTCCTCTGTGGTTTTTATTTTTATTGTTTAAGGTATTACAAAAAGTAGTACATATGTCTCCTTTCATTTTTCCCCATTGACCTTCCCCCAGCTTCCCTTACCCCCAGGCACATGACCTCACCCCCTGCAGTGTCTTGTGTCTCTTAGTTGTGGTTATATGCATGCATACAAGTCCTTCTATTGATTTCTTGGCCCCCCAACCTTCCCCTACCTTCCCATTGTAGTTTGACAGTCTGTTCAATGCTTCTTTGCCTCTATCTATTTTTGTTCAACAGTTTATAATGTTCTTTATTATTCATAAAATAAGTGAGATCATGTGGTATTTTTCTTTCATTGACTGGCTTATTTCACTTAGCATAATGTTCTCCAGTTCCATCCATGCTGTTGCAAATGGTAAGAATTCCTTCTTTTTTTACAGCAGCATAGAATTCCATTGTATAGATATACCACAGTTTTTTAATCCACTGTTCTGGTGATGGGCACTTAGGCTGTTTCCAAATCTTACCTATGGTAATTGTGCTGCTATGAACATAGGGGTACATATATCCTTTCTGATTGGTGTTTCAGGTTTCCTGGGATATATTACCAGAAGTGGGATCACTGGGTCAAATGGGAGTTCCATTTTTAACTTTTTGAGGAAACTCCATACTGTCCTCCACAGAGGCTGCACCAGTCTGCATTCCCACCAGCAGTGCAGGAGGGTTCCTTTTTCTCCACATCCTCTCCAGCACTTGTCATTTGTTGATTTGTTGATGATAGCCATTCTGACAGGTGTGAGATTGTACCTCATCTTGTTTTCATTTGCATCTCCCAGATGATTAGTGACTTGGAGCATGTTTTCATATGTCTCTTGGCTTTCTGAATGTCTCTTTCAAAAAGTGTCTATGTAGGTTCTTTGCCTATTTTTGATTGGATTGTTTATCTTCCTTTTGTTAAGTTGTATGAGTTCCCTGTAAATTTGGAGATTAAAGCCTTATCGGAGATAACATTGGCAAATATGTTCTCCCATGCAGTGGGCTTTCTTGTTGCTTTGTTGATGGTTTCTTTTCCTGTACAGAAGCTTTTTATTTTGATGTAGTTCCACTTGTTTTTCTCTTTAATTTCCATTGCTCTAGGAGCTGTATTGGTAAAGATATTGCTACCACAAATGTCTGCTATTTTGCTGCCTACAGCTTTTTCTAATATTTTTATTGTTTCTCATCTTACGTTTAAGTCTTTTATCCATTTTGAGTTTATTTTTGTGTATGGTGTAAGTTGGTGGTCTAGTTTCATATTGTTGCAAGTATCTGTCCATTTTTCCCAACACCATTTATTGAAGAGACTGTCTTGTCTCCCTGGTATGCTCTTGCCTCCTTCGTTAAATATTAATTGAGCATAAAGGCTTGTGTCGATTTATGGGTTCTCTGTTCTGTTCCAGTGTTCTATGTCTGTTCTTGTGCCAGTACAAGGCAGTTTTGAGAACAGTGGTTTTGTAGTATAGCTTGATATCTGGGCTTGTGACCCCTCCAACTTTGTTCTTCTTTTTTGGGGTCTCTTTTTATTCCAGATGAATTTTTGAAGATAATGTTCTAGATCTTTGAAGTATGCCATTTGTATTTTAATGAGGAGTGTGTTGAATTTATAGATTTCTTTGGGTAGTATGGACATTTTAATGATGTTGATTCTACTAAACCATGAACATGGTATATTCTTCCATTTCTTCATGTCTTGCTTTGTCTCTTTATTTAGTGTCCTGAAATTTTCTGAGTAGAGTTTCTTTTTCTCATTGGTTAAGTTTATTCCTAGGTATCTTAATTATTTTGTTGCAATGTTAAATAGGATTGCTTTTTTATTTCTCTTTCTGTGAGTTAATTATTGGTGTATAGAAAAGTTATAGACTTCTGGGTGTTAATTTTGTATACTGCTACATTGCCAAATGCATTTATTAAGTCTTATAGTTTTTGATTGAGTCTTTGGAGTTTTCTATGTACAATATTATGTCATCTGCGAATAAGCAAGTTTTACTTCTTCTTTTCCAATTTGGATGCCTTTTATTTCTTCTTCTTTTCTGATTGCAATGGTTAGTACTTCCAGTACTATGTCACACAGGAGTGGTGAGAGTAGGCATCCCTATCTTGTTCCTGTTCTTAGGAGGAATGGTTTTATTTTTTTGCCCATTGAGTATGATGTTGGCTGTGGGTTTGTGATATATGGCTTTTATTATGTTCAGATGTGATCTTTCTATTCCCACCTTTTTGAGAGTTTTTATCAAGAAAGGGTATTGGATTTTGTCAAATGCTTTTTCTGCATCAATAGATATGATTACTAGTATATGGTTTTTATCTCTCAGTTTGTTTATGTGGTGTATCACATTTTTTTATTTATTTGCAGATATTGTACCATCCTTGCATCTGTGGAATAAATCCCACTTGGTCATGGCCTATGATCTTTCTAATGTAGTGCTGGATTCAATTTGCTAGAATTTTGTTGATGATTTTGGCATCTATATTCATGAGGGATATTGGCCTGTAATTCTCTTCCTTTGTATTATCTTTATCTGTTTTTTTTGGATTACGGTAATGCTGGCTTCATAGAAAGAGCTGGGAAGTGCTCCTTCCTCTTAAATATTTTGGAGTACTATGAAGAACACAGATTTTATTTCTGCTTTGAATGTTTGATAAAACTCCCCTATGAAGCCATCTGGTCCAGGGCTTTTGTTTGTTGGAAGTTTTTTGCTTACTGCTCAATTTACTCCATAGTTATTGGCCTATTCATATTTTTTTATTTCTCTTGGTTGAATTTTAGAAGGTCGTATTTTTTCTTTTTCTTTTTTTAGGAATATGTCCATTTCTTCTAGGTTGACCAATTTATTGGAGTAGAGTTGCTCATAGTTGTTGGAGCCCGGGTGTAAGCTAACATTGTCCTTGCATCCAAAGGGACTGATAAGATACAGTCCTCTACCCACACAATTTTCCCAGGCTTGTTTGGATGGCGATTATCAGTAGAATGAGAACAACCTTTCATGGCTTTACCAAGAAGTCTGTAACTATTTACTGAGATATGCTGTACTTTCTGCCCTGTCTCTCCCTTAGAGATTAAGAGGAACAAAGAATACATTTCTTTTGACAGACCTCCTATTCAGTGTTTGTGTATAAAAGGCATTATGCAGTTAATAAAGCTGCTGCAGTTGGTCAATGACTTGCAGACCTCCCGATCCCCTTTTCTTGTCTTTCTTTTCTCAATTCCCACCTCCCTACCTCATCCCGGTTCATCTGTCAGACTGGACCTGACACATAGTGTTTTGTGTGTGTGTGTGTTTTTAATGATTTTTTCGTATTTCTGTGGGGTATGTTGTTATGTCACCTCTTTTGTTTCTTATTTTGTTTATTTGGGTCCTCTCTCTTTGCTTCTTGTTGAGCCTGGCTAGAGGTTCATCAGTCTTATTTATCCTTTCAAAGAACTAGCTTTTGGTTTCATTGATCTTTTGTATTGTTGTTTGGTTTGTTTGTTGTTGTTGTTGTTGTTGTTGTTGTTGTTTTTTGGTCTCTATGTAATTTATTTCTGCTGTGATATTTATTATTTCCTTCCTCCTGCTCACTCTGGGCTTTTCTTATTGCCTTACTTCTAAATCTTCAAGTTGTGGAGTTAGATAGTTTATTACCAGTTTTTTTTGTTGTTGTTGTTTCTTTTTTTTTTTTTTTTTTTTG
>PVJC01038152.1:0-16881 GCA_004026665.1 Murina feae | reverse complement strand
GCCTGGGCAGCTGCCAAGCAGGCTGAGACCGCCCCGCTGCCTCTTTCCCACTCCCCAGCCCGCCACCTTGCTTTCCCACTTCCTGGTGCCCTGCAAGGGGCCTGGGAAGCCCACCAAGCAGGCTGCCGACCCCCTGCCGCCTCCTACCCGCTCCCCGATGCCCCTCCAAGGGCCTGGGAAGCCCACCAAGCAGGCTGCCAACCCTGTTGCCTCTTTCCCGCTTCCCGGTGCCCTCCAACCCTGCCGCCTCTTTCCCACTCACAGGTCCTAGGTCCTGCGCTGTCCCACCCTGCAGCCGCTCTGTGCACTCGGGAGGTCCCTCAGCCCGGCCTGTGCCCTCTCGCAGCCTGGGACCCCTCTGAGGATGCCCACCTGCTGGCGTGCCTGACCAGCCTGGGTGAGGGGCTTTAAGGCTGCCCACAGCTCCCATTGACCAACGTCCCAGCAAGGCCGGCTGGACGCAGGTTTCCTATAATTGATGCTGTTCCTTTAAGGCAGCCTTTTACTAACGAATCCTCCTCTCTGCCTCACCTCGGGGCTTCTATAATGAAACAATTATTACACTTAATTGTTGCAAATGTGCGTTTTTGCTTCAAGCCAAAGGCTAAGGAGCCAGCAAGCAGGTAGTTTCGCTCTCGCTCCTGCTGCAAGGGACGCTGCCTAAATGTTTACTCAGGTCTGTGAGTGGCGGCCACCATGTTGGCTGGGCTAATTTGCATACAGCCGTTCTGATTGGCTGTGGGTGTCCCGGAGAAACGGTTAATTTTCCTATTCCGCTTTTATTAGTTTAGATGATTTAATATAAAATATTCCCATAGGAAGGGGAACATATTTTTAATCATAATACAATTTAACAAAATCATCTATCATAATCCAAAACTTATTAATTACTTATTATATATCAGGCATGGTGCTAAAGCACTTTACATAAAGTACTTCCATCACAAGGAACTTGAAGCTTGTAGAGGTCAAGTAATTTATCAAGTCAAGCCGCTGGTAAACAGCAGAGCCTAGTGATAGAGTTTAATTTAAACATTTATGGGGAAGCAATATGAAGAATTAAAAGATCAATAAATGAATATATTTCTCAAGAAAAAGAGCAGAACTAATCGCAGCAAGCTGCCTATGTAAATCATGGTAGTGGCTGCTAACTAGGTGATAGAGTACCCATTTTCTGTCACACATCTTGTATGGTGCCAGGTGTTAACTGGATTTATCAGGGTGATTTTCTCATAAGGTCTATAAATGTTTAATCACTATGTTGTTTAATCACACCTGAAATTAGTATAATATTGTTGGCCAACTACAATTGGAAAAAATTAAATTTTTCATATTTTCTTGACCAAGTAATGAATTTATTTTTAATGTTTTATTTTGTATTAGACTATTTGGGGTGACAGTGGTTAATAAGATTATAGAGCTTTCAAGTGTACATCTCTGTGATACATGGTCTTCATATTGCATTGTGTGTTCACCATCCAAAATGAAACCACCTTCTGTCACCATATATTTGACCCCCTTTTTAAAGGTGAAATGCATATTTCACCCACCTTGGCACTGTTGACATTTTGAGCCAGATAGTGTTTGGATGTAGAGCTGTCCTGTGTATTATAAGATGTTTTTAATGATCTTAGTTTCTGCCACTGGATAGCAGTAGCATCACCCCCCCTTCCAAATAGTGATAACCGGAAATTTGGCAATGCCCCCTGCAGGGCAAAATTGACTGTGGCTGAGCACCACTGCCCTAGACAAAGGTGATCATCTAGTTAGTAACTAACACCATGATTTAGGTAGGCACCAGGCTGCTGGGTCCTTCAGTTACAGAGGGTAATTTCACAAGATACAGATGATGTTTTGCATTTTCTTTCTTCTCTCAAAACTTCAAATATTTCAGTCCATGTTCTTCTTGCTTGCATGTTTTCTGAAGCGAAGTCAGATTTAATTCTTATCTTTGCTTTTTTTTTTTTACATGTACAGTGGGTTTTTTCCCCCTCTGACTTCTATCATTTTTAAAAATCTTTTTGAGTTTTGGAATTTCATTACACTATGCCTAGGTATAGTTATTTTGGAATGAATTCTGCTTGGTGTTCTTTGAGATTCCTGAATTTGTTGTTTTGTGTCTATCATTAATTTGTAGAAAATTCTGTTATTATTGGTTTTCAAATATTACTTTTTCTCTTTGTGATATTCCCATTATGCATATGTTACACCCTTTCTAGTTTTTCCACAGTTCTTGGAATTTCTGTTTGTTTGTTGTTTTTTTAATCCTTTTGCTTTTTGCTTCTCCAGTTTTGGAAGTTTGTATTTTCATATTTTCAAGCTCAGATGTTCTTTCCTCAGCCATCTCCAGTTCACTGACTTCATTTCTGACACAGTGTGGTTTTTTTAAATTTTTTTAATAGCATATTTTAGCCTTTCTTAGAATTTCCATCTTTTTTCATTAACCATCTGTTCTTGCCTATTTTTCTACTCTTTCCATTAAAGCCCTTAGCATATTAATTATTAAGAAAAATTATTCATTTGATCATTCCAATATTCTTTCCAATATGTGACTCTGGTTCAGATCCCTTTCAATTTTATCTCTTACAAAGCCTTGTAATTTTTTTAGGAAAGGTGAACATGGCATGCTGGGTAAAAAGAACTGTCCTAAAAAGGCATTCAGCAATGTGCAGTACTCTGCTGGGGAAGGGGAAGTGTCCTGTGGTCCTATGGTCAGGACTCCATGTTCGTGTTCATGAACTTTACCTGTGCTTCTCAGTCTCCTCCCCTACCCCTTAGGTGAAACAAGATACAGGATGGCTAGAGATGGGGTGTGTCCCTCAGGTAGTTTAGGCTCTGATGAACTCTAGCAGGTTCGGCTCTGGTTCACAAGTTTTCCTGGGGCAGGCATGGTTCAGAGGAAAAGCATGCTCTGGTGTATTTCAAAATCAGTGCTTTTACCTGTCCCATGCTGGAAGCAAGAGCTGTTTCTCCTGTATTCACTGTGAGGACCTGCTAGAGCTTCTGGAGGGAAATCAGACAGAAGCATGGCCCCAAACTGGATCACTAAGTTCCTCTAGAGTTTTCAACTCACAGTTGTCTACAGTAAGGCTCCTGTTCATCAGTCACAGTTCAGGCTTTCCTACCCAGCAGTGGTCCTAGAGGTGTGTTTGTTCCTGGGCTTCTGCTCTGGTAAATTGTGATGTTCTGTATCCAATCATCTGTCTCCATTTTTTGTTCAATGGTTTGCCCTATAATCTTACTTCTGACATCTAAGAACTGTTGATTTTTCAGTTTTTTCAGATTTTTACTTATTGTTACAATAGAATGGCAACTTCTAAGCTCTGGACATGCCAGACTGGAACCCATAGTCTGTGTTTCATTTACAAGTTTCCAGAAAATATTTCTTGATTTAGGGCAAAAAAGAACTTCTGGGAACACTTGTAGATCTAGATCTTAATTATCTCTCAGGTAGAATGTGCTGGGAATGTTACAAACTCTTGAGAGGGCTGGACACCTTTTCTCACCTCCAGTGGGCCCTGGGACTGGGCAGTTTGGAGAATTTCCTAGAACTATTTGAATATAGTAACCTTTTCAATTGCAAATGTCATGCATTCAACAGATAGAAAAAAATCATATTGTAGGACAGAGGTGTTGGAAAAAGAAATATAGCAAAATTGTCTCAAAATTTCCAGCTGAGGATTGCTATGTATTTCTGGGATCTTGATACATTTTAGCATAATATTATTCCCCATTGTTAATACATTATGACTCAGGGTACATGGATTTTTAAATCACCAAATCTTCAACATGGGACAACTCTGGACAATGCATTAAAGTCAGTGTTTAGACACTGCCAAGTCTTGGTTAACGTGGCCTCACTGTAGTTACTCCCTCCTCTTCATATTATCACTTCTTCATTCACTTACGGAACACAGATAAACATGTGTTTTCCTGGAGCAAAACATGTTTTCGTTTCCCACAAGAACAAGTGTCCAGAAAATCCTGCTGGAATGGCAGGAGGAAAGAAAGGTGGAACTTACTACATTTTATTAGTAGCTTCATAACCCAATTTACCTTAGGCTTAGAGCTCATGATAATATTCATGATTTCACTAGCAAATCATTGTATCCTCATCTTTAATGTCATATTGAATCATTTATCAATTATTCATGGGTCACCTCTGGAGACAGACAGTTCATTTCTTTGGGCAGCAGTATCTTAAGTACATGCTGCATTTAAATTGCATGATGGTTAGGTTACTTGAGATGCCTCATCTAACATGCACTTCCTCTCCAAGTTCTTCCATCTTTCAGGGCCCAGTTCAAGTTCAGTCTTTTCCCTGAAAAGTTCCCAAACTACTTCTGTGTTTATTTGATTTATCTCTTCTCTGAACTCTCAGTGAATAATTTACTACATTGTTGTATACTATCTCTCTCTCATTGTCTGTTTTTTCAAATATAAGCCTTTGTGTGCTTTATTAAACAAAAATGTATCGTGTTTATTTTTTATGAGATATGAAGTTTAATTGTTGAACAAAAGTATAGCTTAGTATAAAAATATATGTTCCAAGAATCAAAATATTTTATTTCAACTTCAGATGTACCACTAACTAAAAATCTTGGGAGATCACCAACTTTTTCATTTAGGAGTTGGAGTTAAAAATACTTGTCCTACCTTATGGTATTATCGGGGGTTTAGATTCAATAATATGTATTTTTGAATATTTCAAAATGTTAAACACATAATGAGGATGTTAGTTATTATACACACACACACTCAAATATCTTTATTTGAAAGCAACAGGTTACGTAACATTTTAAACTCTTTAATCTTTCCATTTTGCATCATGGAAAGGCCTGAGTACTGAATAAGCACATACCACAGCTGAGAAAGTAAATGATGGGTACTAATCACTGGACTATAATTGGAAAATGTGAAGTTTCTCTATGATTTATAAAACCTATTGTTATTTGTGACTCTACTTCTTAGCTTCATCCATTTTACCCAAATGTATTAAATCTTTCAATGTACAGTTTTTGAGGGCAAATGATAGAGTGTAAAGTAAGACATCGTACCTACCATTGCGGGCTTCACATGTTGACAAAATGACATGTCTGCAAAGAACCAGAGCTCTGGGCAGGCATACAGTATTTCCCAAGTCACATGCAAGAGAATGCTGGGATGCCACAGAATACATTGATGCTGTAGAAGAGGCAGCATTTTACCTCTACTTTCCTAGCGTTTTGGCTGGAGATTAAGTTGACATAAGATAAATTAAGAAGAGAAAAGCATACAAATTGAATATGTGTTGCATGGCATGCCAGCCTTTGAAGGAAATAAAGGCCCAAGGAAATAACAAATTCTGAATACTTTTATACAAGGTTGAACAAGAAGCAATTGTGAAAAAGCAACTGAAATATAAGGGGAGGCTAAAGGAAGATAATCATTTTAACAAGGTCTGTTCATACAGAATTCTCTTAGATTCAACTTGCCATCCTTGGCTGTAAGAATGATACGTTTCCTCCTGGCAAAAGGACATCTATTTGAGGGTTTTCTCTCTTGATTTGGGGAAGGAATAATGGAGGTTGAAAGCATCCTTTTGCATCTGCTGTGTTTTATTTTTTAAGTACTTTTAGCTCAAAGTAGTCCTTATGCCAAAGTGGCATATTTTAATGCTATTTTGATGTTATCAGTTTTTTGATCTTAGAATCAATATTTTGTCAGCTGCTTTTAAATACAAATGTAAGTAAAGAACTTCTGTTTTAAGTTTGTGCCTTGCTTCCCCTCATACATAAGGTCCCAAATAAGTGAGATAACATAAATTATTTCACAACAATAAACATAATAGGGAGGTCACCATAAAAGGAAGGAGATTTTACTGTATCTTTGGAAGATATGAAGAAAATATTCAGCTTATTACAAAATTAAGTAAAGTTGATAAAGGTATAGTACAGAACAGATGAATCTACCTACTAGGTGAATCCCAGAGCAATCTTCAATTCAGAATGAACAGATATTATGGAAAGTGAAACAGAAAAAGGTGTTGAAGTATAGTGAGAGAGTAGTAATTCAATCTCTCTCTTTAGAAGAACTACACCCCTTTGCCTTCTGTTTCCATACTTTCCTTCGCTGCCCCTCCCTTCATAGCATATGGTAAATAGCCTATACCAGTCAAAACCTATAACTAATTATTCTACCTGGTTTGCCTGTTTCCATGGACTGGAAGGCACACACAGTAAGTTTCTAGGCTTGCGTTGCATTTGAAACTCTTGGAAGAAGCAGCCACGAAGAACTCACAAAGGGAAAGGGAAGTCATGATATTGTAGTGGAGAAAAGGAAACATCTCAGATATTTAGTTCCTAACAGTGTGAGAGTCTTTACAATGGTTTCCTCTGCCTTCTTACTCGATTCTTGTGATATCTTCATTTTCTGAGAAAGGAACCTGAGGTTCAGGGGAAAAAAGTGATTTGTTAAAGGTCATGTGCTTGGTAAGCAGAGCATCCTGTGCTGTGATCCTTGTTTGGTGGATAATACACTTATTCTCGGCTCTGTCACCTACCACCCTGTATCCTTGGGCAAGTTCTTTCACTTCTTTAAGCCTCATTTCCTTAACTGTAAAATGGGAATCATTGCCATTTACTTCATAGAGTTGGGAGATTTAAATAAAATAATATCTTTGAAACATTTGGAATGATATATCTTACTTAGAAAAGCTCTCAATATGTTAATCATATCAGCTGACTTCTACATGGTATTCTTTATTCCAAACACTGAATCATAACCAACTTTAGCTTAGAATAGGGATATATTTTTGATACAAAACTATATGAGGATATGAGGATTTTTTGGGGTTCTAAAAATGTATTCCCCAAATTTATCAAAATATATACCAGAATAAGTTTATATAAAACTTTCTTGTGTATTAATTTGTGAGTGTGTAAGTGTATGTGTATCTGATACACATACTTATCCAATTTGCTTAACTCTAAACAATGTACATATATATGTATAATCTATGTATATATGGTGTTAGTGGTGTGTGTGTGTGTGTGTGTGTGTGTGTGTGTAGATTTCCATTAAGCAAATTGGATGGCTAAATCATATAAATATGAATTGTATCCTGGTCACTGAAGAAACTGCTCTTCAATATACTCTCTCTCAGTGGCTCCTCTCCTTCATGGAGGCTAAAGGGTGAAAGGTATTGCAAAGCTCACAATGTGCATATGTAAAAGTAGCAGTGGAGCTGTTTGGAGAAACGTTTTCAGAATACTATATATTCCCCAAACAAACTTCTGCCCTTTTATCTTTTGCATGCAATTTAAAAACAACAAATATACTTTTATTTCAAAGTAACTGATTTCATTTAGAGACACTTTAAAGAATGTAAATTGATTTTAGGATTGTACACCTTAAATCTATATAACTTTATGAACCAATGTCACTCCTTAAATTCAATAAAAATAAAAGTAAACTGCTCAAAATCATAGCATATAGAGAATCACCAAACCCCACAGTACTTGAAATTGTTTCCCTCTTGGGCTTACAGTTTAGAGTCGAGTCTCAGGGAGAAATAGATTATCGAAGCTGCTAGCAGTATTACAGGAAAGATACAAAGAGAATGGCTAGGTCTCTGCTGTCATAGAGATAATATTTGTCCGAGAAGCAGATCCTGAATGAGCGCATTCTGTGTTCCTACTAACTCTGAATGCCACTTAGGAGCACGAGACAGAATTTCAAGGCCAGTGAGAAAGCCTTTTCTCTTCTTACCATTGTGCTCTGATTGCAAACCCTGTGCACTCCGTGGGTAAGGCTATACTGGGCTTCATTTCATGCCCTAAAAGGCAGGTGTAAGATAACATGTCAAGGAAGGAAACTTGTTCCTCCTCAAACTCTAGAAAGGAGCACATTTAAGGCAGACAACTCTAGACTTTTTACGGCCAAGATAGCTTCTAGGTGGGATCAAATCCTGCCTTTTCAATCCTTACCTTAGCCACAGAAAAGCCTAAAAGACAGACTACCCCCTTCCATCTCAAACAGAGAGATTGCAGTGTTTGCCTAACAATGCCTTTGAACTTGGCCTTCCCTCCCCTTCATTCTCAGTACCTCCCTTTCTGGATTGCAGAGGGTAAAATGGGGACCAGAAACCAACATGACCATATTTACTCTGAATCGAACAAGATTTGAAAGCGGCTTCTCTCATTGTGACAGTTCTCCATTCTTTCTGAGTCTCAGCTGCTCCACGAGTCTGCAGTACGGACCCAATACCAAAGTTTAACTTAGTGAGATTTTTAGATACAGTTGTATGACCAAATTGTGGTCTAATTTCTCAACCCCTTCATCTCTCAAAAAATTAATCTTTTCCTCTCAATCCTTTTAGTTTCCTTTTGTCAAAATATGATCATTTTTTTAAAATTCATGCAAAATTTCACTATTAAATTTTTCAAAAAATTTTATTGAGGTATAATTGATATTGGTTTCAGGTGTACAAGAGAAAGATTCTATATTTACATCTGTTGCCAAGTGATCACCACAGTAAGTCTAGTTACCACCCACTTAATTACACTTTATTTTTTTTAAATTCTTATATCTCTTAAGAATAGCCATTAAATAAAAGAAAATAGACTTCTCTGCAGCAGATCAGAAGCAACATATAATTTTTTTGCATATGCTGACAGAAAATTACCTTTTTGCATGTTTATGGGATTTTTTTATTAGCCTTTATCCTCAATACCAAATATTCCTCATGAGTACTGGTCAATATTGTTCTCTCTTACTCTGCTTTAAAGCCACACAGTAAGCAGCTTCTGCATAAACTGGGTCAGTTATATTTGTCTGCAATTAGAGTGTTTTGAACTATTTTAATTTCATATGATAAAGGAGCAGAGGAAATGTCTTCCTGGCAGAGTTAGCTCCTTGTACTCACCCTCTTCCCCCGGAAGTTAATGATCTGATTTGAACCGAAGGATTATGTTCAGGGAGCTTATTTGTGAACCACGTTGATCATCTTGCTGATACATTCCAGTTGCTTTTAACTATAGCACAATATCTATAAGAACTATTCGGTGCAGTTGTCTATAACTTTGGTTATTAAGCCAGTAAAATATTTTTATTGTGTTCAAACACGTCCGCCCACAAATTTAGATGCGCAGTGAGCCCAGAAGCATGCTCCCTCTAGTCACTAGAATGAGGTAAATATGAAAGTGGATTGGAAAGCATACATACCTTTGCTCTCTAAGTCACCTGACAAATCAAAAATCAAATCAACCAACATTCCTCAGTTGCTGCTGTGTTCCATGTGTCGCCCACGAGCTCTACGTTGCGCAGCCACAGGTTTTTGTATTGGGCATTGCACATGGTCTTTAACGTTTGACGTACAGTATATGCACTGAAACCTGGTTAGGTGAGGCTACCTCACACTAATTTTGAATTTAAATCTAAGCTAAACGACGCGTATTATACTGTACATTACAAAGAATATATTTAAGCAGTTTAGAATATTTTAGCACTATAAAAAACAATACCCACACCGTTTGTACTTAATAGACTGGTCGATTGAGTCTTTTATTTAACAACTATTTACGTACTCAGTGGTGGGCACTGTGGTAGGCAGCGTGGATATAGCACAAAGACAAAGTCCTGATCGAATGGAAAAGCTAAAATTTACTTTCGAGTCAATCAGTAGAGCTGGTCATCACAGCTGCCAGCTGATAGTGGTCTTTTTGTGCAATTGTCCTTAAGGACACACCGCCAACAAAACTCTGAAAGTGAAACAACTGACTAATACCCTTCTTTTAATTAGTCTCAGTGGAGAAATTTTGTGTTAACAGGAACTCAAATGTGGCAGAGGACAGGGTCTATGATCTCTCTTTTTATAGATTAAATTAATGTGCAAAAGGATTAAATGACTGACTCCCACAGTTATTACTGTAAATAAAGTTCATCTATTTCCAGTTAGGATGACTTCATAAGCTTCTTTTCAATACAGTGGCTTTAAAAACTTTATAAACTCTAACTGGCCCACACTAAAAAATGTTATATTGCAACCAGGTACATACATGTGCACATTATTGAAAGAAAAGGTTCATAAATAAAAACTTATTTTTAGTACATACAATGTGATATCTTATTTTCTATTCTGTTCAATTCCATTTCATTTTTTTTAAATGTTGGTTGCAACACTAACTCTATTTCACAACCCATTAATAGGTATTAATTTGATAAGATTAATTTGACTAATTTGAGATAAAAAGAGATAACTATGTTTAAGTTCAGGGTAATGGGTAAATATGGCAGTTTCTTTATGCTTCTTGAGACACTTAAAATTTGTTGTTCTTTGAATTTATTAACCATCCATTTGAGTGTCTCTCAGCAACTCTTACAAATTATTTTTATTGTCTACTTTCATTTTCTTCATAGTTATTTTCTTAGAATCTAGCTCACTGCTTGGTATTAACAGCTGTGTTTGAATAAATGAATAGATGAATGAATGAATTCTGAGTTCTGCTTTGCTGTTGTTTTTGTTTGTTTGTTTGTTTT
Organism: Murina feae; assembly: GCA_004026665.1. Classification (NCBI taxonomy): domain Eukaryota; kingdom Metazoa; phylum Chordata; class Mammalia; order Chiroptera; family Vespertilionidae; genus Murina; species Murina feae. The sequence continues at coordinate 6,363 of PVJC01038152.1, read as the reverse complement.
ATAAACTTGCCTTTGAAGGAGACTAGGACTGAGTGAGGAGAGGAGCCTCTGAGATGGGAGGGAAAGCATGAGCAAAGACCTAGGAATAGGAAGAAGAGTCCGCTGCTCATCCACAGAGTGGAGAGATGGACCCAAATCTGAAATCCAAATTAGGGCACAGTAAAGGAGTATAACAGAAAAGAAATGATAATTTGGGAGGGGAAAAATAAGATAATGATGAGGAAGATAAATGGAGTCAGGAAAGGGAGAGAAAAATGAAACCTGACATACGCGTTTAAAACCACAAGCTGCCTAGAGGCACTTGGTGGCCCTGTAGTGAAGCTGCCCCATTATCATCAGTTACCAAAGTAACAGCCACTGATGTGGAAAAGATTTGAGGAAGAAAGATTTAGAGAATATGGGCTTCAGGTCTTTAGGATGAGTACAGTACTTAGAATGGCATATCCAATTATCTTTTCAAAAATAGGTCAATCCCAAATAAAGTCACCGCTTTATTTCTTTCTTTTAGATCAGTAACCAAAATTTATCATTATTTTGTTTCATTATTATTTTTTTTTTTTGCTGTTACTCCCTTAAATGGTAAGCTCCATGAGGTCAAAATCTTAACTTCTGTACTGACTATAATATACCCAGGAATAAATACAATACTTAGTATAAACTACTTACACCATATTGAATACATAAATGAATAAAACACAGCAAAGCTGGGGGGCTAAGCATATATAAGATTGTGTGCAAGCCTTGTTTTGCGTTTGGTTGGAAAGCAAACATTGTCACGCTGAGCAAGCACAACAAAAATTTTTATAAGTGGCTAAAGCAAGTCAGAACACAAATTGTTTATTGTAGCATTCACTGCCTGGCTTAAGGACTGCCAGCAAATCCATTAGAAGCCCTGTATATAGGGCATCATATTTCTGATATAAAGAAAAGGAAAAACTGCTTCAGGATGAATTATTTCTTATACCTGGAAGAATGAATGATTTTTTCAATTAATAACTGTGCAGTAATTTTAGAATAGTTTATAAATGTAACATATGCTATACATGCCCATGCTTCTTTTTATTCCACACATATACTTCCAATAAAGACATTGCATTATTTTGCACAAAAGTCCTTATTCGATGAGCATGACTTGATGAAGGGACCTTCTTGCTATTGAATACAGTAATTAATATTAGAAAATTGCCAATGAATAGTAAAAATTCTTTGGAGTGAAATATACTAGATTTTAATCCCAGCTGTGTGGTTTCATGATAGTTATTATCCTCTCTGAATTTTCATTTCTTCTTCTGATAAATGAAAGTAATAAAGCAATTTGCTAGCATCCTTATGAAGATGAGCAAATCTAATCTAATAAAAGAGTAATATGAAAATTGACCCTCACTCCGTTACACCCACAAGCCATGCCCACCTTCTAATCAGTGGAAATGGAAAGGCAGCATAGAAGACTATGGGAGATTTTTTAAGAACCCAGTTTTGAAATAACATGTTCATTAGCAATCCACTGGTTAGAATTCAGTCACATGCAACAATTGCAAGGAGCCTGTGACATGTAGTCTACATACCCAGAAAGGAAGCAGAATTGGGTTACGTATATACCAAGCCTGCCTCTGCCACAACTAGATAATCTCCAAGATTACCTACCTCTTGTGGCTGAATCCTATAAAACATTATTATGAACCTGTAGTTTTCTTCCCCAAATAATATAAACTTAACCCTATATGTATTTGGCAGGGTCATATGGGATGCTCATCTATAATTGAAAATATAGAGCATGAACTGTACATTACTGTGTACAATTTTTAGAAATAGTTGTCTTTACAAATACCTTGATAGACTAACTCCTCATGAAACAACTATTTAATTATTTCATATCTTGAAATCAACCTATTTGAAGTGTATATTTTAGCTTTGAAATTTATTCAACTGCAGTACCTCCTACTTGAATCACTTCATCAGAAGAATTGAAATGACACATATGAAACAAAAGAAAGTAGCATGAGTAGCTCTTCTAAAATGGCAGTTGTGTAGAAATGGAGCAAATTAAAGCTACCTCTTGTTCTGATCAAGTTTCCATGTGTCAATCTAAACAATGAACGTGTTAATTTTGTAGCTAGATCTCCACTGATTTCTCATAAGATATAAGAAAGTATGCAAAATAAATTTCATAGAAACCCTATTTTAATCAACTTAAATTTCAGTCAGTATTGACCTTGATTTTTTAAAAAAGTACTTGAATTAAGGAAGTATTGAATTGATGAAAGACAATTAAACCTCAACTTGAACCATAATAGTATCATTATATTTTCTATGGAATCCATTCTCAAGAATACTTCTACTCACATTTACAATGAAATTTATTTTGTAGGTTTATTTTCTGATAGCTGGTTAATTTTGTAGGCAGCATTATGATATTAAATGTTAAAATACAAAGAAGATATTTTATTGTGGTTATAAGTCTGTCTGAAATGTGTCACTTGAAAGCATCTACAATATTTAACATGTGAGTCTACATTCCATAGAGCCATTTACTTCCTTAATGTTCATAATATATGTGATGTAAAAAGAGTTTCTAGCAATTGAGAACAGTGGGTAAAAATCACTAATCTAAACACAAAATATCAGCCTGAAGCCTGATTAACAATTTGTAGCTCTGTAATTTGGAGCAAGTCACTTAAACCTTTCTGTGCCTCAGTTTCTTTTCTGTGAAATGGAAGCTATGAAATTTGAGTCTATGCCTCAAAATGTTGTAATAACAATTGAGTCAATATATAAAAATACTCTAGGAAAATAATAGCACATGGTGTTTTACAAACATCCTAACTAATAAAAGTGTAATATTAAAATTAACCGTTTCTTTCGGATGCCTAAGCCACGACCACGAGCCAATCAGAGTGACTGTATGCAAATTAGCCTAGCCAAGATGGCAGAGGTCGCAGCCTTGGTGTGCGCAGCTTCTTTGGAGCTGCAGCCTCTGCCATCTTGGGGGCCTCCATCCTGGGAAGGCATCCGGCACCCTGAGCCGGCTGATGCCTTCCCAGGCGGAAGCCCCGAGGCTCCCTCCTGGGAGGCCATTGGGTGGCCAGGGGCACATGCAGGGAGGTTTCAGGCCTCCCTGCATGTGCCACGGCCACCCAATCACTTCCCAGGCGGATGGCCTGGTGGGTCAGTGGGATCTGTGGCCAGCCTGAAAACTGCTCTCAGCCCCTCAACCAGGCTTGCCACACCCCCTGGGGTGAGGGTCCCCACTGGGGAGCTTGGTCAGCCTGCAAACAGACATTGGCCCCTCACCCAGGCTGGCCAGGCACACCAGCAGGTGGACATCCCCAGAGGGGTCCCAAACTGTGAGAGGGCACAGGCCGGGCTGAGGGACACCCCCCCCCTCCAAGTGCACAAATTTTTGTGCACCGGGCCCCTAGTTATTATAATAATTGTATTTATTAGCTTAGAGTGGTAAGATTAGGGTCAGTTTTATATTTTCAAGTATTGACGTTTTCTTTATTTTTCTAAAATGAACATTTTCTTGTGGGCTGGTGGGATCCAGCTTCAGAATACCCCTGTTAAGGTGTTTTCTTAGTTAAAAACAAAGCAAAAGCAAAAACAAATTACTTGTCCATTGTCTTGATAATGGTCTTTTTCATACAAAGAGTCAGGATGATTTTAAAACTTTTAATCCCCAAAGAGGTAAAAGCTGCATTTAATATAATTATTTAAATATACTATAATAATTCTTCAAAGTTCAAATGTCTTGATAATAAAAGATCAACAGCTACAAAATTAATTCCTAATTTGAATTTTAAGAAAAGATTACAATTGGCACTTTTCACACCTTCAGGAAAGTCATAGGAACCATTCTGTATATTTTCCCTTTGTGTTTCTTCTGTTCGAAAATTTCCTTTGTCCTGTGAGTTTTAAGTCACTTTACAAGAAAGTGATTTTTAGTTATTGTTAAAGCAAACGCTCAATGGAACATTAGTTGATTTTGCCTTTTTGCTAGGTAGAAAGAGCACTACATTTTGAATCTGTCACTTTGACCTATCGCTTTCTTTCTATTCAGTTCCCTGGGGTCTCAACTTTAAAATAGACTAACAAGGCTGAACTTTAAAAGATATATATATAAAAAGGTGTAAAGTCATTTGTTTTCTATTTATAGGGAAACTCAAAACACTGACCGGATACAAATGCTTTTGATGCTTCTTGTATTCCTCTCAGATGGGAAGTCCGTTGTCCAGTAGTGTAACACAGCTTTGCTTGTAAACTTGGGCAACACGCTGGGAGCTATATGCATGTAATTTTTCTCAGTAAGAAAATGATAGTTTAAGTCATAGTTTAAGCACCTATAGCTTTTGTTATCCACTTTGGATTTAATATTAGAGTATGTGCCTGGTTAACTTTGTCACTGGTCACTTTTACATTTATATACCACTAGGGGTCCAGTGCACAAAAATTTGTGCACTGGGGGGAGGAGGGGGAGGGGTGTCTCAGCCCGGCCTGTGCCCTCTCCCAGTCTGGGACCCCTCTGGGGATGTCCACCTGCTGGTGTGCCTGGCCAGCCTGGGTGAGGGCCAATGTCTGTTTGTAGGCTGACCAAGCTCCCCAGTGGGAACCCTCACCCCAGGGGGTGTGGCAAGCCTGGGTGAGCGGCTGAGGGCAGTTTTCAGGCTGGCCACAGCTCTCACTGACCCTCCGGGCAATCTGCCTGGGAAGCGATCTGGTAGCAGGTGGCCAGCCCATGGCCTCCCAGGCCCAGGAGGGAGGCTCGGGGGTCCGGCAGGCTGGTCCCACCCCCCGAGGCTTCTGCCTGGGAGGCGATCTGGTGGCAGGCGGCCAGCCCATGGCCTCCCAGGCCCAGGAGGGAGGCTCGGAGGTCTGGCAGGCTGGTCCTGCCCCCCAAGTCTTCCGCCCGAGAGGCAATCTGGTGGCAGGTGGCCACCCCATGGCCTCCCAGGCCCAGGAGGGAGGCTCAGGGGTCCGGCCGGCTGGTCCCGCCCTCCGAAACTTCCACCTGGGAAGGCATGGGCCAGCTCAGGGCGCCGGATGCCTTCCAGGACGGAGGCTCCCAAGATGGCGGAGGTCACAGCCCCAGAGAAGCTGCACACCTGGCCTGCGGCCTCCGCCATCTTGGCTAGGCTAATTTACATATAGTCACTCTGATTGGCTGGTGGACGTGGCTTAGCCCATCCCGAAGAAATGGTTAATTTTAATATTATGCTTTTATTAGTTAGGATGTCTTAGAAAAATCCAAGTTTTAGTCCAGTCTGCCACTCATAAGCTTTATAAGCATGGTTATTCTTAAATGCTCTAAAACATTGGGACGCTATAGTAGTAGTTGGACTTGTTTCGTTCTTTCTATAACAGGCTGTAGGTTATGAAATGGAACAGCTCCCCAGGGTTCTTTTGAAATCCAGATAATCAAACCCTATGGACCAGACTGACCAAGGAGCCAAGCCCACGGAAGTGGATGCACATGTAGAGTAGATGTAGTACAACAGCGATGAAGGAATCAAACCCGGAAGGATACTGTGCTTGCTCAGAAAAGTGTCCTGAGGAACAGATAACGCATATGGTAACGTTTTGAAAATTGTAGGATAGCATGCAGCTGGAGGGCGATAGCATTATTATTGAATGCCAGTATTACGGAGTGTTGTTGGCTGAAGGGAACTTAGCAATGTGCTATGGAGAAGCAGTTAGCGTTTTGATTAAGAGTGTGTTCTCTTGGGGTTGAATCCTGGAACCACCATTCACAAGCCATATGTCTGTGTAAGTTGCTTTATATTCCTATGCTTCAGGTTCCCCATTTCTGTAAACAGTACTTGCTTCACAAAGGTTGTTATGAAGTTTAAAATGAGTTAATATATAGTATAAAGCAATTGAACAGTTTCCCTGGAATGTTGTAATTAGTATACAGTGCTTTTTGCTATTTTATCTTGTCAAACTTCAAAGTATTAAAATAAAAAAATGTTTTCCTATAATTAATGAATAATTTTGATATTAATAACAAGGATATTAAACATTTATGGTTGCACTTATGGCAATTTATTTCTCCATCTTGCGGTGGTTTGCCTTTTTCTTTAAAAACTTTATGTAGACAAAACAATTCTTCCTTTCTAAAGGCATGTTTAACAATGAAAAGAGCCCAAGCCAGTGTGGCTCAGTGATTGAGCATCAACCCATGAATCAAGAGGTCCCCAGTTTGATTTCTGGTCAGGACACAAGCCCAGGTTTCAAGCTGGATCCCTGGTGTGGGGCTTTGCGAGGCAGCTAATTGATATATCTCTCATCGATGTTTCCATTTCTCTATCCCTTTCCTTTTCTTTGAAATCAATAAAACCATATTAAAAATAGATAAAATAAAATTTTTTT
>PVJC01038151.1:0-16831 GCA_004026665.1 Murina feae | reverse complement strand
GAAGGAAAGAAGGAAAGAAAGAAAGAGCTTTATAGACATTGTCAAAGCTCTCTTGACCTGACTAGAAGCACATAGGTGTCAATTGCATAACCACAAGATTTGTTACTCTGCACAAATATTTTTGCACTATTTTTGTATTATATTTTGCAATAAAAATGTTTTAAAAGATATGATTTTTTACCTTATTATGTTATCCTATAAAATGTAAAAGCTGATGAGATAAAATAATTCAAGTGATAAAAGAGAAACTTCTCATAATAAATGTTTTAAAATAAAAATTATGAATAAAAAATTTCTTAATGAATATAAAGTTCATTTATTTTCTAAAAGAGTAGAAATGTGATTTTACAATGTAAAAAAACCCATATAGAAATAGCTTAACGTTAAAAAAACTGAAGATTATAAAATTAATAATAATGAAAATAAACAACAAAAGAGCTAAAACAGAAATTTTGTAATCTTGGAGGCAAGGAAGCCTTCCTAAGAAAATTATAAAAATTCAAGAAGTCTAAAGAAAATTTAAAAATTAAGAGTATTAAGAGTTTCTAACTATAGCAAATGTTTGTTAGACAATTACACCATAAGCCATCTTTTCAAGTTAGCAGATTAAGAGACAATATTCTCAACATATCCGAAAAATAATTAATGTATAGATTATATAACAATCTCTTACAATACAGTATAAAAAAATAGACAGTGCTCTCTCCATCCCCCAAAAAAATATATGAGAAAACATTGACTAAAAATTAATACAAGACTCCTCTTTTTAAAAAGGCAGATTGTATAGGGTCTGAAGTAGCAATGCTTTTAGGTTTAAGAGTCAAAAATATTGAGATATATCTGATATAAGTATATGTATATATACATAAACTAGAGGACTGATGCACGAAATTTGTGCAAGGGGGTTGACCCTTGCAGCCTCAACCGGCCCTCGCAGCCCCAGCTTCAGCCAGAAGGTCATCCAGGAGGTCATTTGGCTATTCAGTCTAATTAGCATATTAGCTTTTTATTATATAGCATATATATGTATATATAGGGGTGGGCAAAAGTATGTTTATAGCTGTTCATATGCAAAATAATACAATTAAGAAATAAGAATAAACTATTTTGCATACTCACAACTATAAACCTAGTTTTTCCCACCCCTATATACACACAATATATTTTTTTAATTTATCTTTATTGTTGAAAATATTACAGATGTCACCATTTCTTCCTCCATTGAACCCCTCAGTCCCACTCCTGTGCCCTCCCAAGGTCTTCCCTGCATTATTGTCTGTCCATGGGCTATGCATATAAGTTCATTGGTTAATCTCTTCCCACCCCCTCTCTCCCTCTGAAATACATCAGTCTGTTGCATGCTTCGATGTCTCTGGATTTTTTTTGTTCCTCAGTTTATTTTGTTCATTAGATTCCACATGTAAGTGAGATCATGTAATACTTGTCTTTCTCTGACTGGCTTATTTCACTTGGCATAATACTCTCCATACTACCTCAAATGGTAAGAGACCCTCTTTTTTACAGCTGCATAGTATTCTATTGTGTAAGTATACCACAGTTTTTTTAATCCATTCACCTACTGATGGGCACTTGGGCTGTTTCCAGATCTTACCTATTGAATATATAATAACATATTATTATATTAGTTTTCTATTACTGCATAACAAAGGACCCCAAAACTGAGTACCTTAAAAAAATACACATTAATCATCTCATGAAGATTTTGAGGGTCAAGAATTGAGGAATGGCCTAGCTGGGTGGTTGGGGCTAAGAATCCCTTACAAGGCTGCAATAAATATGTCAGCCAATGATTGTCACCTCAAGATTCACCTGGCAAATCCTCTTCGAAGTTAATGGATTGTTGGCAGGCCTAAGCCCCTCACTGTTGGCTGGAGCCTTTTCCATAGGACTGCTTGCTAACAACATGGCAGAGCAAATAATGAGAGAGAGAGAGAGAGAGAGAGAGAGAGAGAGAGAGAGAGAGAGAGAGATTGATTGACCTAACACAGAAACCTTCAATAGCCTAATTTCAAAAGAATATCTCACTTCTTCCAAACTCTATTAGTTAGTAGGTCCAACCCCTGCTCAAGGTGAAAAAATTACATGTGGAGCATGAATACCAAGAGATGGGATTACAGGAGGTCATTTTAGAAGCTGGCTATCACAATTATATGTAAATATAAACACCTTTACAAATTATGCAGGGCCCGCATATATTATATGGTATCTATAGATATGCATGGGTTTTTTAAATATATGGAATATATTTTTTAATTTTTTTCAAGTCTAGAATTTTTAAAAATGTTTATAGAGGACTTTTTCAAGATATTCACAAGAATGCTAGCTTCAATTTGACAACTTATTGGTTTATATTTATTTAATCATTATACTTCTCTCTTTACTAACATTTTAATCCCATGTACATTTATCTCCTGACTAATTTAAAAATTAATGATAAAAATAATCAAATAATTTAAAACATAAAAACAGACCCTACATTTCTGCATGTCCCCCACTTTCTTCTCAGACAAGTTCACAGCTAACATTATCCTCAACAGTGAAAAACTAAAAATTTTTATTCTTGTAAGATTAGATACAAGACAAGAATGCCCAATCTTCTTTTCAATATGGTTTTGGAAAGTCTAGCCAGTGCAATTAGGCAAGAAAAAATAAATAAAAGGCTTCCAAATCAAAAAGGAAAAAGTACAACTGTCACTGCTTGCAGATGACATAATTTTATACATAGAAAACCCTAAAGACTCCACCAACATGTTATAATTTAAAAATGCAGTATATTTGAAGAAAAGAAAATCAATATACAAATATATGTTACATTTCTATACACTAACAACAGAAAGAGAAATTAAGAAAACAACCCCTTTACAATTACAGCAAAAAGAATAAATTTAAGGAATCCATTACAAGTACATCAAGGAATAAATTTAACCAAGGAGGTGAAAGACCTGTACACTGCAAAAGAATTGCAAAAGACAAAAAAAAGGAAAGATATTCTGTGTTCATGGATTAGAAGATTTAATATATTTTTCAAATATGTTTTTATTGATTTCAGAGAGAAGTAGGGAGAGGGATAGAGAGATAGAAACATCGGTGACGAAAGAAAATCATTGACTGGCTGCCTTCTGAATGCACCCTCCCTCCTCCCCGGGAACAGAGTCGACAACCTGAGCATGTGCCCTGACTAGGAATCAAACCATAACCCCAGGTTCATGGGTCAATGCTCAACCATTGAGCCACACTGACCAGGTGGAAGATTTAATATTGTTAAAAAGTGTTTAAACTACCCAAAATGATCTACAGATTTAAATGTAATGTCTATCAAAATGCCAATGGCATTTTTCACAAAAATGGGACAAAAAATCCTTAAATTTGTATGGAACCACAAAAGACCCCAAAAAGCCAAACCAATATTAAGAAAGAACAAAGCTAGATGAACCACATTCCTTGATTTCAAGCTATATTACAAAGCTATAGTAATTGAAACAGCATAGTGTTGGCATAGAAACAGACACATAGATCAATGGAACAGAATAGAGGGCTCCAAAATATACCCATGCATATGTAGTCAATTGATTTATGAAAAAGGAAATACAAATATATAATAGGAAAAGAACAGTATCTTCAATAAATGCTATTGAGTGTGGTGAAGGCTTGGGAGGGCAGTGGGAGTGGAGGGGATCAATGGAGAAATAAAGGGCACATCTATAATACTTTCAACAATAAAGGTAATTATTTTTAAATTAAAAATGATATTGGGAAAACTGGACAGCAACAAGCAAAAGAATAAAACTAGATTACTATCTTACATCAGACATAAAAATTAAATCAAAATGACCAGAAACCATAAAACTTCTAGAAGAAAACATAGGTGTTAGATTCCTTGACATTGATCCTGGTGGTGATTCTTTGGATCTGACTCTAAAAGCAAAATCAACAAAAGCAAAAATAAACAAGACTAGAACAAACTAAAAAGCTTCTCTACAGCAAAGGAAATCAACAATAAAATGCAAGGCAACCTAGTAAATGGGAGAAAACATTTGCAAATCATATATCTGATAAAGAACATCCAAAATAAAGAACCTGCACAACTCAATAGCAAGAAAACAAATATTCCAATTAAAAATGGGCAGAGAATCTGATTAGACATATTTTCAGAAAAGATATATAGATGGCTAACAAGCACAAGGGAAGATGATCAATTCACTAATCATCAGGAAAATGGAAATCAAAACCATAATGAGGTAGTACCTCATACCAGTTAGAATGGCTATCATAAAAAAGGCACAAGTAGTGAGGACATGAAGAAGAGAATACTTGTACACTGTTGATAGGAATGTAATTTAGTGCAGCCACTATGGAAAAAGTATGAAGACGCCCCCAAAAAATTAAAAATAGAACTACCACATGATCCAGCAATTTTACTTCTGGGTATGTATCTAACTTTAAAAAGTATATCACCACCCCCCTGTTCATTGCAGAATTATTTACAATAACAAAAATATGAAAACAATCTAAATGTCCATTGATGGACAAATGGATAAAGATATAGCCTAAACCATGGAAATTCCTGCTTCTTTTTGGCTTCGTTAGCTGACCACATGGAAAAATATGACTAGTCTCCACGTGGATGGTAATGAAGCATTAGTGCTACTTATTTCAGGGCATATTATCTGTTTAATTCTTAAAAATTAATGACAACTTTGTTTATGTATCCTTTTACGTATTTTATAAGGTCTCCAAGATTGAGGGCTTGGTACCCCGAAAGTGTTCAGTTCATGTTTGCTAAATGAATTAATAGACTAATGAAGGTCTACATTTATGCACACCCTTCGACCTGGGTACTGATCTCTAGGTCATGGTGCTTTGGACCTGGATATTCGGTAGACCTAAAGAGTTCCACTAAAATCTCAAACTTTTTTTTTCTTTTTTTTTAAATATATTTTATTGATTTTTTACAGAGAGGAAGGGAGAATGATAGAGAGTTAGAAACATCAATGAGAGAGAAACATCGATCAGCTGCCTCCTGTACACTCCCCACTGGGGATGTGCCCACAGCCAAAGTACATGCCCTTGACCAGACTTGAACCTGGGACCCTTGAGTCCGCAGGCCGACGCTCTATCCACTCAGCCAAACCAATCAGGGTGAGAATCCCAAACTTTTAAGCCTAAGTTTCTATGGCTATAAAACTGAGAAATACAACTTACTCAGCCAAAAATTGCTAAAGTATGAAAATATGGTAATGTATGTGAAAAAGTTTTGTAAGCAGTAGTATTTGTTAAAGTATTATTACATTATTATTGTCATCAATCACACCAGATATAATTTATATCCCATTATAATAAACCCCAAGGATTTTTGGCCATAATGGCAGCTCATTGCAAGAAATATCTATCTAATAAATATACAGTGACCTGAGGCTGGGGAATAACATTACTAATTCAAAGTATAGAATATTATTGTAATATATTTATAAAACACTTGACTTGTAGTAATGTAACCAGATTAAATCTCACAAACCTTCAATATAACCATTTTAAAGAATTAAGGTAAGAAGAAAAGTGGCAGCCATCAGGCATGACATTCAGTTGATGAACAAGTTTTGGGAAGTATTACATCCTTCAATCTACTATGTAGCCAGCTATAGATAAGACACTCTAGACTAAGCATGTTAAACTCATGGCCCACAACAAATATTTTTGTGACCCATTCAATATATTGGTATGTGAGAAACATTTTAGTAAAAATTTTGTAACTTAATTTTTATAATACCCTGTTACACATAATTATTAATGAACTGCAACGTTTGCTAATGACTGATTACTATAATCGTGTTGCCTTCACCTCCCTTACTTGCCTTACGCACAGGTGCACTATTTCTCTCCACTAATACTAGCAGCGAATATTTTAGCAGCTGATTGCCACATCATTAGTCTCGGACTGACTTGTTTGGTGTGCTCAACAGAAAATATTTCGCTTTCAGAGAACAAGAAAAATAGGTTTATTTGTGTTACGCTTATTAATTTGTGCAGTTATTCAGTGTCTGGTAAGTTACTGTTCAAGAAAAATATTAATTTTTATTAAAATGTTCTATTATTTTATGTTAATGATTACTCATTCATTTCAGCCCTTTGTATTCAGCATGTCTCTATCAAAATAAACCTACGTTTCTATGAAAGTTGAAGCTTTTGGGTTTTTTTATTTGTTTGTTTTTAAACTTAAACCTTGTTTATTTGGCCCATGTTAGTCTTTGAGTTTGACATGCTTACTAGACAGTATATGGGACAAGTGAGTCAGTAGACCAGAGTTGTTCTCATGGCTCATTCATTACGTACTTGAGATGCCTCCTTTACCAAGGTGCTTCCCACTTCAGTTTCCTCACCTGAGAAAGGTAAATATTAGACTAGATTAGGGTCTCTGAAGTACATTTCATGGAACTCCAAGAACTCAAGGACCATTCCAGAGAGCCAGAGCAGGGTTAGAGTACATCAGAACAGGACTTGGGGACTTTAGTGCTTGCTTCATTTTGATTTCCGTTTGGGGATATTCCATAAATTTTTATTTGACAAGGGACTCTTATTACTTGTAGTTTGTGACACTTTACTTCAAAATTGCCACATTTAAAATTGAACCGAACATTTTCTTTTCCACCAAAATAATACTATTCTCCTATCCCAAACTCCATCTATGGAGCATCCTGGGTGAGAAGACTCAATATCATCTTAATTCTACCCTTTTCTCACCAGATCCTCCCTCCTCTCTGACATCATCAAGTCTTATCTAGAATTGAGGATCTTCCAGTAGAAACATAAACTTAAGGCTCTATTTTCTTATACTGTTCAAAGTTATAAAAATAGAAATTACAATTATATGTAATGAAAATTTTTTTAATATTTACATTTTTATTACAAATAAAAAAATGGAAAGCACTTTTAGAAAACCAGTGTGTATGTATACATATATGTACACACATACATACACACTGGTTTTCTAATTCTTTATATGATTAATTACAATTCCTCTTTTTTTTAATTTTCTACTAGAGGCCCAATGCACGAAATTCGTGCAAGAGTAGGCCTTCCTTCTCCGGGCTGCTGGCACCGGCATATTATGTTTTTATCATTATAGATTATTATAGATAATTCCTCTTTTTAATGTTTACCAAATACTCTAAGATATTCAACTGATAACCATAAATACTTTTGTTTGTTTGTTTCTGTTTGATTTCCAAGGAATATAAGTTTTAAACTTGAAGTCTGTGATGAACACCAAGCTTCTGTCTGAAAATTGGCTTTGTTCACATAGTTATAGTGTATTTTCATATGGAAAATTTTGTTTGCATAATCTATAAAAATATTTGTTATAAAAAGCTATAATCTATAGATTATATTTGTTAGAGGAAACTGATTTTTACTATAAATGAATTCAACAACCATAATGGGAATGAGCTCACCCCTCTGCAAATGAATTTACAAGCCTTGTGATAATTAACCCTCCACTGTAATGTGTTGTGTATGTTTTCTTATTAAGTAAAGAGTGTTCTTCCTGGCTCTGGCCTGCATCTGCAAAAACAGAAATCCTTAGATAGATTCTTACCCAGAAAGAGCACCAAGTCTGATTTCTTCCACAAGCTTACACAGCAACCTGAACACATGCATGGAATTGTGGCTTCTGGACAGAAGCCAATTTGGAATAAGGAATATAAACTTTATGCCTTATTTTTTATATTGTTCCCTTTATCTAGAAAGCCCTTCCCCTGGCATTTCTATCTGGCAAACTCCTATCCGCCATTTGTGTGTGTGTGTATGTGTGTGTATCTTTGAAACTGTTCCTTTCCCTCTTTCTCTCTCTGTCTCTCTCTCTCTCTCTCTCCCTCCCTCCCTCCCTCCCTCCCTCCCTCTCTCAATCTCCCTCTCTCTCTCTCCCTCCAGAAAGGACTTACTACTATCTATTTCATATTCACCTAGTACTTTGAATATTTTTCAACTATGGCACTCACCACATTATGTATGTTATTTATTTATATGCCTATCAAACTAAACCATAGGCTTTTATGGAAGAGTCTATAATCATCTTTATATCCTCAGGGTCAAGCAGAGGAACACAGATATAATAACATACGAATAAAAGACATTCAGCCAACAGTCACTAAGTTGAATTAAAGAAGATTAGAGTAGAATCACATTATAGAGAGCCTTGAAAGTCAGGCAGAGGAATTTTGATTTAATGGGGTAGCTCTGGGGAGCTCTTGTGGGAGTGAACATTTTGTAGGATACTAACCTCCAACACTCCTCCACAGGACTCAATCAGTTTAAGAAACACACACAGAAATTAAAACAGGGTATTCTATTTATGTTATAAGCACTAGGATCCTTGGTAAAATGGGAATGGCTAATACAGCTCAGATCTGTGGCCATGAATATTTTAACTCATGCTAGCCTTTCTTCTCTGAATTAAACTTACCTATCCAGTTATAAGGAGGGCTAACAGAGTGCTGGAGAGGTGAGGGAAGGAAACACACAGCCAGAAATCTATTCCCTAGTGGTTTACCATGTGAGAAGCAGAAAAAGAAGGAATATTATTTACAGACAGACATGACTAAGAAAGAGCAAGAGCCAAGATGTAAGGCCACACATGAGGGAAGACTTCTTATTGCCTCCCAGAAGAGATACTTGGGCCAGAAGATTTTTGTGACTCTATCCAATCAATTGTTATCACATAAAAAGAATTATTATCGCATAAAAAGGACTGAGTGAAGGATGTGGTCTTCCCTTTGAATACCATTATCTCCTCGAAGGCAGAGGGAAAAGTTTTCATGAAAAGAAGAGGAGAAGGGGAAAAGGGTTCCCTTTTGATATTACTGCCATCACCCCCGCAGGAGAAAGTTTGAAGAAGCACTATCCAAAAGAACTTCCTGCAATAATAGAAAATGTTTATATCTACACTGCCCTATGTGGCAGCTACTAACCGCCATGTGGCTACAGAATACTTGTTCTGTGACTATAGATTGTTTAAATTTCTTTCATTTTAATTAAAGTTAAATAGCCAAATGGCTAACAGCAGCATCCATATTGAACAAGGCAGTTCTCCACAAAGAACTAGCAGGGACTTCTGACGATGGTAAGCAGAACTGGGTTAAGGAAGAGGCATTGAGGACAGGAATGGATTAATAAGATCTGTCATTCTCTTGGTACTTCCTGGGTGCTGGTCATGGTTTCTGTTGGGAATTGTTTAACATGGGTTAACTAATTTAGTCTTCATAACCACCCAATGAAGTTGATGATTTTATTTCTGTCTTTCTCAGATAACGGATCAGTGTCACAGTTGGTGGATAGCAGAAGATTAAAACCCTGGAGGTCTGGCTCTGCTAGAGAGGAGGTAGAGTCAAGCTTCTGAGAGACTAAGATACAGCAAATGAAACAAATCATGGGCTTACAATCATACCATCACCAATGACATTTTTCACTTCCCATTAGACTCTCCGCAACATTAAGGTGGCATTATGGGCTATTGTCACATCTGAAAAATGCTTTGAGAGCAAACTCCCATTACAGAACCAAGTCAGTCTATTTCCAGAGAAGTAATGGATAATGATGGCACAATATATATGACTATTACCAACTGAAGAAAGAGAATACAGAAACAGTGCTCTGTAGAATTCACCAGTAAGTAATGAGATCATTACCCAGCAGTATTTCAAGATTTACAATAGCAAGATGTCCGTCATTTATTATGTAGAATTAGAGAATATAAAAAATGTTTAAATAAAAAAGGGCCCTAGGTAATCTTGCCCAATCTTTCACTTAATAGACTAAAAATTATACTCAAAGAAATTTTGAGACAACTTGAACAGACTGAATGATAGGTAAAATTAAGACATTTTGGTAATCTTATTATGTATAAAAATTATAATGCTTTTTGTGGTTTTTTAAGTTATATGTGTTACAGTTATGTATTAAAGTTCTTATGGATGAAATGATATGAAATCAAAACTAGGCATTAATTAAACCTGCAGTGCTCACCACTGACCAGGCATAGCTGACCAACACATTTTTAGAAATTTTGTACTTGGTTTAGGAGATGTCTAAGGTAAGTAACCTCATGGCTGACGACCCCAGGAACAACCCCCACTACTTTTGGTTGGATCCGGAGGGACTCATTTGACATGGTTTGGAGGCTCCTGCTACTGACTGTATTAAAGAAAGGTTACAGTTTGCAACCAGATTGATTGCTGAAACGGAATCTGTTACTTTTCTCAACTGATGCGAAGAGGGGGCCAATTCTTACCTCATTTCAGCAGACCTGAAGGAGTGGGCAGCAGAAGTTCAACCTAGCCATGGGATTTCGTTTTTAACTTGAAACCAATTTAGAATTTGATCTAGAGCTGGCAAATTAAATCTCAAAGTATGGGGGAGGGGGAGGGAATGTATGAATGTGAATGAGTAAATATATTGTTTGTTGATGTTATTTGTTTTACAGCATGCAAAGTTTTGATCCTCTGAACAAAATCTTAATTAGTACATCTGCCAGAAACATAATTTGGACTCAGTTTTTCCTCTGGGTTTTAAATAGTATCTGGGACACAAAAGCTATCAATCTAAAATGAAAGCTATGAGCCCTGGCCAGTTGTTCAGTGGATAGAGCATTAGCCCTAAGACCTAAGGGTCTTGGATTCAATTCTGCTCAAGGGCACATTCTTCAATTGCAGGCTCTTGGGGCACATGCGGGAGGCAACCAATTGGTGTGTCTCTCTCACATTGATGTTTCTCTCTGTCTCTCCCCCTCCCTTCCACTCTCTCTAAAAATCAGTGGAAAAATATCCTCAGCTGAGGATTTTTTTAAAAAAGCTATGAGATCTCCGTTCATATTTATCTGTGTTTTTATTTATATATATATATATTATATATATATATATATATATATATATATATATATAGCAAATTTCGACACTGAATGGTATTGTTAGTTTTTAATATTAAATTGGCTAAACAAAAAGTGCTTATATGAAAATTCTCAAAAATATAACAAACATAAATGCTTTTTAGAATCACATGCTTTGGAGAAATCTACTCTAATAAAAGCGTAATATTGACATTGACCTTTTCTTCAGGACGCCTAAGCCATGTCCACCAGCCAATCAGAGCAGCTGTATGCAAATTAATCCAGCCAAGATGGAGGCTGGCAGGGTGGCTCTGTTCTGGGGGCCTCCGCGGGGCATGCGGGATCATCCACTGCTGGTCTGCCACCTGGCTCCACCCCGGGTGTGTTCACTCAGCAGCAGGGCCCCCCAGGGACCGTGCACCAGTGTCCGCCTCCAGCCTGCCACCCAGCTCTGTGCCAACTGTGTCCCCTCAGTGGTGGGGGCCCACCAGGCATGTGCCATCATGGGCCACATTTGTGCACTGGGCCCCTAGTATTTAATATTAAAGCTTGTTCTGAGTTTGATTTGGCTAAATAAGCATATCTTTAGAATCATCAGCATTAAATAATACTTTTATTTTACCTGGGTTTATTAGTCAAATAGGTTCTAGTTGGTATCTTTGTTGCAGAGAAAAGCAGATTTGTCAGGTGCATTATAATAAAATCTATAACCATGTCGTTTTAAGTTTTTGTCATATACAGATAGTCATTATTTTACTATGTTACTGTTGCAAATATCTTTCATCGTCAGAAAGAGAGAATTCTGACGTATTCCAAAGTACAGGTCTCTGAAAATCAACTTTCAGATCATGCCTCTAAAATGGATAAAGACTTATAGAACACTAATGAATAACTATACTCATGAAATACTGGCAAATGAACAAGATAAATAAGAACTGATTATATGGCACTGGCTGAATGCAGGATGATTATAATTTTTATGAAATTTTGTTTAAAACATTGTTTTTTTAATCTTTTGTTTTTCAGATCAAAGAAACTTCTTTCTCTTAAACTGCTATGATTTAGCAATCTGATAAATTACACCTTTGTAAACAGAACTGAAACATTTACTTTTCTCCCTACTTGATCCCTCCAGAATTCAGACACTCTTAATGACTGAGAATTTTTATCTTCCTGGCAATGAGATTATTTGCGTAAATTCAATAAGAATCCGTTCTTTTTTTAACAGGACATAACTGAAAATTGGTTTTTATTATCAAGGCTTTAACTGGAATGTCATATTTGAGAGAGAAACCATGGACTCAGATATGACCAAACAGCTTTAAGGAATTAAAACTGACTTAATGTCAACAAAAACCCTTGAAATATTGACCTGGTGCTTTGCTTACATGGTTCCCAGCAACCTTACCGTGTGTTTAAAGAATATCACTTACTACCCTGACTGGTTTGGCTCAGTGGATAGAGCGTCGGCCTGCGGACTGAAGGGTCCCAGGTTCAATTCCGGTCAAGGGCATGTACCTTGGTTGCAGGCACTTCCCCAGTGGGGAGTGTGCAGGAGGCAGCTGATCGATGTTTCTCTCTCATCAATGTTTCTCTCTATCCCTCTCCCTCCTTCTCTGTAAAAAAATCAGTAAAGTATATTTTTTAAAAAAAGAATGTCACTTACTGGCAGGTGCAGAAACCTCCAGTTTGATGGCAAGTCCTTATCTTGATTTCTCTGGCCTTGTGAGAGCCTTAAGTTCAATCTGAAGATTCCTTATGGAAAATTCAAGCAAAACAGACTTAAAGGGCCTATGTGGTTAATTAATATTCTTGTTGGACTTGTATAAATGATCAGGCTAAGTTTATCTAAACTAGAAATATGCAAACACATTTCCAATTTTTCTCCCATCCTTTGACTAGGAATCACTGAGAACTAAAAATGCCTTTTTCTAAAGCCTTGCAGGCTAAAGATGGATAAATTGATATAAAATTGAGGAAATCACCACAACAGTTTATACTTGAACAATATCAGTAACTGATGCTGTGTAAGCCACAGAGTGTTTACCTGAGCACCTGATGACATCATCAGAAACATTTCAAACTACAAATGCTTCCAGCCTTATATCTAGAAATCTCAACTGACAGCCCTTCAAACTCAAGACACTAGTTTATACTTTGCTCTGATCATTACCTTTATTTTTATTTTGTTTTCATAGATATCTCTCTCATTAAATAACTGCTATTATGGAATTTACAGTCAGCCATTCGTGGTTCTTCTGCGCAAGCTCTAAGACTCAAACAGACCACCTTAGAGTGCTCAGCATGTGGGTTCTTAGACAATGAGATTGCCTTAGATTACTAGCTTGCAAAACAAGAAGGAGTCTATGCAGCAGCTAATATAACATGCTACATCTACATTAACATCTCTGAAAAGGTGAGACTTAGATAAATAGAACTATACAGAAGGCCACTTAACTACAAGATGTGAAAAATAAAGACCCATTAGATGACCTCATTTTCTAGCTACATTCTGGAATGAGAGACTTCTTTTGTGGGTTATTAAAGGGATGCATTCTATTGACAATCCTTATATTATGTTTTCTAATTGTTAAAGGCTGCATGTTTCTGACTAAATATCTCATGTTTAAGACTACAAGTAGGGATCACAGGGAAAGAGCAAGCATTATGGTAGTACAGAGTATTCAAAGTAAGCTAGGAATTAAAGAGTAAGCTAGGAACTAAAGAATATTTTCATTTTCTTTCTTTTCTGGTGTGCTGCTGCTGTTGTTGTTAATCCTTATCCAAGGATATTTTTCCATTGACTTTTAGAGAGAAAGGAAGAGAGAGGAAAAGACAGAGAGAAACATCCATGTGAGAGAAACGCGTCGATTGGTTGCCTCCTGCACAAATCCCAACCAGGGCCCAGGCTGAGGAGGAGCCTACAACCGAGGTACATGCTTGACGGGAATCAAACCAGGGACCCTTTAGTCTGAAGCCCAATGCTCTATCCACTGAGCCAAACTGGCTACAGCTTCTTTTTCTTTTTAATTTATGTTTTAATTTATTAATTTTTAGAGAGAAATGAGAAAGGGAGAAAAAGAGAGAACACTGATTTGTTGTTCCACTTATTTATGCAATCATTGCTTGCTTCTTGTATGTACCCTGACCAGATATGGAACCCATAATCTTGGTATATTGGGACGGTGCTCTAACCAACTGGGCTACACAGCTAGGGCCACTAAAGAATATTTTCAATTGAATATAAGGCAGTTTCATTCCTCTAATCTCATATCCTGCCTTTTCAGTGGGAAGCAGACACAATAGTCCTTGCCCCTTCTCCCTAAAAATGAGGTATATCAAAGTAAGGGAAGAATTGAAACTAAGACTCCTTATGACTTCGATTAAATTTTGTTTTAAATCCTAGCTCTTCTCTCTCTCTCTCTCTCTCTCTCTCTCTCTCTCTCTCTCTCTCTCTCTCGCTCCTACCCCCCATAGACCTAGATTTTCCTCCAGATAATGAGCAGCCTCCATGGTAGCAGAAGATAGTAGCCTGGACTTCACTCATGGTCACAGGATCCAGAACTCTGGAAGGCTAAAGATCACATTGTGAGCTTAGTTATGTTTCAGTTTCTGAGCCCTAAGGTAGAACGACCCCTGGCTACTTTCCCATGAGACCAAACAGAGGGTTACTGGGGGGGAAACTGAGCTGTCCTCAAGACCTGAAGAAATGATTCCGAATCCTTCCCTTACCTATGACCAATTTAGCTTCCAGCATGACCAACTCCTACCCCCATCCATGGATCTTGTTATTTGGCTCTATATAATCTATTTGAGAGAGAGAGAGGAAGGGGGAAAGAGGAAGAGAGGGTTGTGGGGGGAGAGGGAGAGAGAAAGAGAGAGAGAGAGATAGACATCAGTTTGTTGGTCCACTTATTTATGCATTCATTGGTTGATTCTTTTATGTGCCCTGACCCAGGAATCAAACCCACAACCTTGGCATATCAGGATGATGCTCTAACCAATTGAGCTACCCAGCCAGGGCCTTGCCCTATATAATCTGTAACCTACATGCCATCAGGGAGTTTGGGCTCTTGAGCATCTGCTTCCTGTTCTCCTGAAAGGCACCATTCATAGTAAAATAGCCAATAGTTTTCCACTGTAATTTTCCATGTCAAGTGTTTGGCTCTGCTAGCACTGGGTGGACAAACTCTTTCTGTTCTGTAATAGGAGAAAGTAGTAGATGAAATAATACTGGTAAAATATTGACAACTAATTAAGTCAGATGTTAGCAATGTGAGGGAGCATTTCGTACATGTTCTCTTCTTTTGGCATACTTGAAAATTTTCAGAATAATGTTTTGTTTTATTTTTAATATATTTTTATTGATTTTAGAGAGGAAGGGAGAAGGAGAGAGAGATAGAAACATCAATGATGAGAGAGAATCATTGATTGGCTGCCTCCTGAATACCCCCTACTGGGGATCGAGCCTGAAACCCAGGTATGTGCCCTGACCAAGAATCACCACCAGCTGGGCCAGAATAATGTTTTAAATTACAACTAAAAAGTCATGAAGAAACAGTTTTAAAATGGCTTATAAACATATGAAAACATATTCAACTTCTGTAATAAGAGGCACAGAAATTCTAAGATACCATTTAGAACCTATATGGTTGGTAAATATTTAAAAACTTGGCAACAGTCTTTTAGCAGGACTATGGAGAAGCAGACTCACATTGCTAATGGTACCACAGGTCAAACTGTGTCCACCAAAAAGGATGTTCAAGCCCTGATCGGTGTGACTCAGGTGGTTGAGCGCCATTCCATGCACTGAAAGGTCGCTGGTCCAATCCTGGGTCAGAGCACATACCGGGGTTTCAGGCTCAACCCCTAGTGGTGGGTGTGCAGGAGGCAGCTGATTGATGTGACCCTCACACATCAAGTTTCTCTCTCTCTCTCCCCCTCCCCTCCCCCTCTCTAAAATCAATAATTTCTTAAAAATCATATTTAAAAATCAAGTCCCTACTACCAGTATGTGCAAATGTGAGCTGATTTGGAAATAGGGTCTTTACAGATATAATCATGTAAAGATGACAAAATCATACTATCCTTATTAAAAAAAAGGGGGGAAATCTGAGCACAGACACACACAGGCACATACAGAGGAAAGTATACCATGTGAAGACGGAGGCAGAAGTTGGAGTGATGCAACCACAAGCCAAGGAACACTGAGGATTACCCACCATCGAGTCAGGACAAGGCAGGGAAGGATCTTCTCTTCAAGTCTTTAGCGAGTATGATCCTGCCAACACCTTGACTTAAGCCTTCTAGCTTCCAAAATTGCATGAATAAATGATTTGTATTTTAAGCCACTCAGTTTGTGGTAATTTGTTAAAGCAGGCCTAGGAAACTAATATATACCCCTATGGTGGGGGATTTGCCAATATCCAACAAAACTATATTTGTTTTTATTCTTTGATTCAGAAATTCCACATACAGGAATTTAATACACATAAGAAACATACATTGATATGAGGTTATTTAATGTTATTGGTCCATCCATAAAATTCTGGATGATTAAAATGTGGTCCATTTAGACAATGGAGCAACTTTAAAAATTCAGCAGTTAAACATAAAGACCTCTGTGAAATAATGTGGAATCATTTACACAATATTATTAAGAGACCAAAGCAAGTTTCAAGACAGTACTTAGAGTATGCAAACTTTTGTTTAAGAAAATAGGAGAAATAAGAATATCTTCTATAATAAAAGCGAAACATGCAAATGTGACCGTTACCACCAGCCAATCAGAGCGGCTGTATGCAAATTAACCCAGCCAAGATGGAGGCCAACAGCCAATCAGAGCGGTTGTATGCAAATTAACCCAGCCAAGATGGAGGCCAACAGCCACGGAACTTGAGCAAACCAAAGGGTTCTGTTGCAACTGCCTGCCTA